>CATIUR010000015.1:642500-735000 GCA_949592205.1 Helichrysum umbraculigerum | reverse complement strand
GGTGGCGCGACGAGTAGGATGATAGTAGTGGGGTAATTAAGGAAGTCAAATGCTTGTGCTTTATGGTTATAATGTTGGACGCTAGTGTTGTAGGAAGTCACCATGTGTTTAATTTTGTGGTGATATTAATATGGCGTTTTTGTCATAGTGAATCGAAGTAGTGAATGTATACGTTTGAATTTATAAACAGTCAAGATGGTGTTGCTTGCTTATGAAATTCAGACATATAAGTTTTAGCGCACGAAAAATTTGCAGGACCACACGAGAACTTCCAAATAGCTGATCAATGTACTTCCACTAAACGTTTAACTTTATAGTTCTCACGCGTCCAATGACCTTTTTGGCCACAATAAGAGCGTTTGTGATTTGTAACAGGAGTTTACCTTATACACCCAACACGTACCTCTCGTGTCCCCAAAAATCCGCAGGGAATTTTTAGATTCAACTTGTCATTATAAACCTTAAAATATCGAAAAATAGACAATGGAAATAGGAGGTTGCCAGCTAATGGATGTTGACCACAATTATTTTCAAATCTTCACCAACTAATGTGGGATAAGCTAAATGCCCACAAGTCATAGCCCCATTGAGACACATCGTCTTCCTTGTAACTTTATAGTTCTCACGGGTCCAATGACCTTTTTGGCCACAATAAGAGCGTTTGTGATTTGTAACATGGGTTTACCTTATACACCCAACACGTACCTCTCATGTCCCCAAAAATCCTCAGGGAATTTTTAGATTCAACTTGTCATCATAAACCTTAAAATATTGAAAAATGGACAATGGAAATAAGAGGTTGCCAGCTAATGCATGTTGACCCCAATTATTTTCAAATCGTCACCAACTAATGTGGGATAAGCTAAATGCCCACAAGTCATAACCCCATTGAGACACATCGTCTTCCATGAGGTTTTCATTAATATATATCTTCCTGAATGGCAGATGAGTCCCTCGATCTCTGTAACAAACCGTCCCACATCAAAAACTGATAACAAATTGGAGCTCTTTATTAGTCTAAAATTGTGTCTAATAGTTACCTTCCACTATGGTTTTTCGTTGAAAGTTGAAAATATCCGGTTAGTCGCTGCTTTCGACTTTGGGGGCATTACATCTTAAGCATGCACATCAATTAAGAAAACATAATCTATTTGATTCTTTATTTTAGTTAGTTTTCAAAAACACTTGCACTATATCTTACATGTATATAATAATAATAATAATAATAATAATAATAATAATAATAATAATAATAATAATAATAATAATAATAATAATAATAATAATAATAATAATAATGTTTAGAATATAATAACAATAATAATATTATTATTAACATAAATAAACCAAAATCTTATTGAGCAATCTGGACCTTTCAATGAAAATTTAGAAGGTGATCCGACGATTTAGATTTAATTAAATAATTACACTTACCATTTTAAGTATTAAATTTAAATTTAACCCCAAATTAAATATTATTAAATATATTAATTAAAACAAAATATTGAAAAATTACACAACTTATATATAGTTATATAAAATGAATTATTGAGTCTTACTCCGTACTTCTTAAACTTTGCAACAATAAAATAGCAATATGCTTTATATATATATATATATATATATATATATATATATATATATATATATATATATATAGATCTATATCTATACTATATATAATTACTATATATAATATATATGCATTTGATAAAAACTAAAGCACCAAATTTCAAATTTTTTGGTTCCTCGCCAAACGTGGGCTAAAAAATCAAAAAGTTTCACTAGTAAATTGAAGCAGTTTGTTTATGGCGTGGCGGTTGTCTTTGTGATTTGAAGCGGGTATTGTTTTTAACCGCTTCAAATGAACTAAGGTTTTATTGGTGAAAAAGCACTTTTTGGTCTACATAGAGACAGAATACACTTTTGATCGCGATTTTCTGCTTCATCGTCTTCGGCTTTGTTCTACTTCTGCCACCACCGTATCCCCAAATATACACCGGTAAATCTAGGTTAAAGTTTGTTATTGTAAACCCATTGCACTTTGGTAATTTTATAACGGTATAATTTTGCCGCAGCTCATATCCAAACGGTTGCATTAATTGCTAGGTTTTCCAATCTTGATCGGCTTTTGAACTGTTGTCATGTAACTCCGATTCATCCATTATTGGTGGTAGTTTGTTAAATATTGTAAATTAATTGTATTTTTCTATGTAAAATTTTTCTTTTAGTGTATGCCGGATTGAAACATATATTGATATATTTGTAGATAATTTTTTAGGTAAATATATAATTTATATAAAATTTTTTAACCATACAGGCATACACCACTAATGTGCATCAGTCTGTTGTTCTATACAACAGTTTAATGCATAATTAGTGGTGTATGGCTAAAGGTTGATGGTGTACAAATCACCACCCCATATGTTATTGATTGTTGTGAGTACATACAAAAGGGAATGTTCTTTATGAAACAACGCTTTTTTTGGTCCCCACCCTCAGCTCGTTATATATGCCAAAATTAATAGATATTGAAATCAATACTGATCTTGATGATATTTATGTAAAGATGTGGTCCCGTAGTTGTTGATTCTCCAATCCTGAACCTGTGAGAACACTCTAAGATATGCCAGCAAAGACCCTATTCAATACTTGAGAAAGTGCATCCATCACTGTCTTATGTATTATTTATCCATGTGTTCTCCTGGTCTGTAGCTGGTTCTAATAAAGGGAAATATATATGTATGACAATTCGATCAGTTTCTTATTTGCATGTGTGTAATGTTTGCTATCCGTTTTGCGTAGTGTGTGTTAGAGCATCTCCAATGATAAAGTCTTTCCAAAAGTTTTATACAAAAGCTTTTGCTCCAATGTAAAAAGCTTTCCAATAGCTTTTTTAAACCACAATGAAGGGTTAAATGTATAAATATTTGAGCTAAAAAGCTTTACCTCCAAAGGTTGATAAATCTCAATCTTTTAATCAAAAAAGCTTTTGCTCCAATAATCAAAAGCTTTATCAACCACTTTTTTGCATAAAAAAGCTTTACATAAACCCTTCGAGTTGCTCTTACATATTATCTACCAATAATATAAAGAGAAAGCATAAAATACTGTGGACAACTCAAACATTTACATATCAGCACAAAATAGTCTCAAACTGTTGACCTTTTCCTTCCCCATCTGCAACCAGCATGTTCATGACTTCTTTTTTCCTACAAGGTCATCCCCATTTGCGTGCTCACCTTTCCATCCTTACTCTCCTCCTTCCTATCTTCTCTATTTTAGATAAAAAATCAGCTATTAATTTTCCATACATTCATTCTAGAATTTCTCTATTTCTCATTTATGCAAGTTAATTTTAGAATTTAAAGTTCTTTCTCTAAACAGGGACTCAACATTCGTAATGAAAACTGCTGTATACAGGGGCCGACTTCAAATTTGTAAGTTTAAATTCTGCCTCACCTTATCTTAGTTGATTTTCACTTTTGCTGGGTTTCTCTTCTCTGACGTTTTTAGAGATTATTCAGTAAAATGTTGTGTGTGGATGTTTATATTGTCTTTGTATCCTTCAGGTTCTTCATGGACACCAATTTCAATTCCTGAATAAATAGCTCTTAGTAGAATATCTACCCTGGAATTATTAGCAGGTATGTTTCCATATAAAATGTTGTTACCTAAGAGCATGTGTTCGGATTCATTGTGGGAGTTTTTGGTTGGTTGAAGCTTTCGTTTATTTGAATTTCATCTTTTCACATCAAGTGTTTGATGTTTTGCCACACAGAAATTTACTACAAATTAGTGGACTTGTTTTGTCTGACCTGTATAATACTTGTGATTAGTGCACATGAGTAACTGGATCTAATGATGGTGTTTATTAAGCTTCATTTCTTTTTAAAAGCATCAATGTACATTTTAAAAGTTATGTGGAGTTTACCATATGCGGTGAATATTACTTTGATTGAGGCGCGTCTGTTTGTGCTGCAGGAAAGTTTTGAATGTGTAGATTATGTGTACGAAGGACTTTGAGTGTTCTGTTAATGCCATGAAAGTTTTGAACCCCACTCATGGTAGAATAGCACGAGCTTTTTAAGTTTATAAAACATTATCTCAAACCGTAAGTTTCGTCGTCTAATTGTATTGTAGGGCTTAATTGCTAAAAACACAAGAAAATGGACATCAGCAATGGTGGGCTGTGCTATGCACAGCCTTAAAGGCTCCCTATACTCTTAATAAATTATAATGTCCGTAGTTAATTGCTCATTTATCATTTTAATTGTTAGCCAGTGTTTAGCGTACGTGTTAATATCATTTATATTGCACATGTTCTTTATAGGACATCAAATATAAACGACATGAAGAGAAAGCATAAAATACTGTGGACAACTCAAACATTTACATATCAGCACAAAATAGTCTCAAACTGTTGACCTTTTCCTTCCCCATCTGCAACCAGCATGTTCATGACTTCTTTTTTCCTTCAAGGTCATCCCCTTTTGCGTGCCCACCTTCCCATCCTTACTCTCCTCCTTCCTAACTTCTCTATTTTTAGATAAAAAATCAGCTATTAATTTTCCATACATTCATTCTAGAATTTCTCTATTTCTCATTTATGCAAGTTAATTTTAGAATTTCAAGTTCTTTCTCTAAACAGGGACTCAACATTCGTAACGAAGACTGCTGTATACATGGGCCGACTTCAAATTTGTAAGTTTAAATTCTGCCTCACCTTATCTTAGTTGATTTTCACTTTTGCTGGGTTTCTCTTCTCTGACGTTTTAAGAGATTATTCAGTAAAATGTTGTGTGTGGATGTTTATATTGTCTTTGTATCCTTCAGGTTCTTCATGGACACCAATTTCAATTCCTGAATAAATAGCTCTTAGTAGAATATCTACCCTGGAATTATTAGCAGGTATGTTTCCATATAAAATGTTGTTACCTAAGAGCATGTGTTGGGATTCATTGTGGGAGTTTTTGGTTGGTTGAAGCTTTCGTTTATTTGGATTTCATCTTTTCACATCAAGTGTTTGATGTTTTGCCACTCAGAAATTTACTACAAATTAGTGGACTTGTTTTGTCTGACCTGTATAATACTTGTGATTAGTGCACATGAGTAACTGGATCTAATGATGGTGTTTATTAAGCTTCATTTCTTTTTAAAAGCATCAATGTACATGTTGAAAGTTATGTGGAGTTTACCATATGCGGTGAATATTACTTTGATTGAGGCGCGCCTGTTTGTGCTGCAGGAAAGTTTTGAATGTGTAGATTATGTGTACGAAGGACTTTGAGTGTTCTGTTAATGCCATGAAAGTTTTGAACCCCACTCATGGTAGAATAACACGAGCTTTTTAAGTTTATAAAACATTATCTCAAACCGTAAGGTTCGTCGTCTAATTGTATTGTAGGGCTAAATTGCTAAAAACACAAGAAAATGGACATCAGCAACGGTGGGCTGTGCTATGCACAACCTTAAAGGCTCCCTATACTCTTAATAAATTATAATGTCCGTAGTTAATTGGTCATTTATCATTTTAATTGTTAGCCAGTGTTTAGCGTACGTGTTAATATCATTTATATTGCACATGTTCTTTATAGGACATCAAATATAAACGACATGGCCAAAAAAGGTAGACTAGGGAAGGCAAAGGAAAATGACTACACTCCCGATCCAGACCATCACATTGAGTTCAACGCCCAAGGAGAACCTACTGGAGACAATAGGAACTCGGAAGGGCGGACACGGGCGGTGTCCAGTGTGGTGGGGATCAAAAAAGGCCCTTGGAACTCGGAAGGGTCAAAAGAGGAAAGTAATTGTTAAGATAGAGACAGACGTCGGTAATCTGGACGTTGAACACATACACCTTTCTACAACTCGTGGATCACCATACCGGCCTGATGACGATGATGAGGTAAATGCCTTCTCTTTGCAAATATATAAATTTGTTAACTGTGATCATTGTGAATTTGTGATCATTATGATCATTTTAATAGTGAACGCTTAACGTAGCCCATGACTTCCTTGAGGTCATGGGTTCGAATCCTGCCATGGGTATTATTTAAAATAAAGGTACCTACCACCAATGAAGCGCATGGCTCACAATGTTAATGCTTAGTCGGTGCGAGTTTTGGCTTGGACGTTGTGGTATATGTGATGGAGGTGTTTTACCTGGGGATGTTGGACCTTGATGGAGGTATTTGTATACGTCTATGCGTAGATCCATTTGGTATTATATTGTACTTCATAATGTTTTATCAGCATAATTGTTCTATCATTTTGTTAGGTTGGTCCCGTTATGTCACAACACGACTTTGTGTATTATATTCTAATTCTATCCTATACATTTTTTGGTCTTTATTTAGGTACTTGTATCTTTGCAGACCGAAGCTGCGCTTTCCCTGCAACTGCGCGTTCCTTAATCCTCATCTAATCCAGGAAATAGTTTCTGACTCCGTTGTCATGAAGCACGTCACTGATGTGTTCACTGCTCACAGTGATAAGCGTTTTTTCCTTGCTCTTTATTTCACAAGGTATGTATTATATCTATATATATTTGCTACTTACGTTGCCTTAATTATTATTTAAATTTGAAATGTTGAAACTTTTAGGTAGTAAACATTGGGTGCTTATCATTCTCAACAATGTCGAGCATCTCAGATACATATTGGATTCGATGAAGATGACAAAGACTTTGACGTCTTATAAATTCGCGGAGCATGTTCATGGGTAAGTATATATGTTTACTTGAATGACAGTGCTAATTAGACAATTGTGTCAAGATCGACCTGGATCTTAACCAAAATTACAACTTAAACACACTAGCTTTGAATGATTAACAAGAAGTGGTGGAAACACACTTGTTAACAAGGAAGATAATTACTTGTAGCCAGTGAACAATATTATGAACAACAAGCTGCTCCCTTTGCACTCCCTCTGCTAACAACCTATTTGACTCTTCCTTAGTCATTCCCTTTGGAGCATGACTACCAGACCCACTAGCTCCAGTGAACATATATTGATCATCCTTCTCTTGATCATCATCACTGTTTGAGCTTGAGCTAGAAGATGAGACAACCCGAGCTCTCCCTTTACCAATCTTGAGTAAGCTAGGTTCACATGAGTACACCAATTTTCTGTGAGAATGAAGGAACCGCTAGAAATGCACCACGTGTCACTACATTCTCTTTCCTCCGCGTTTTTAAAAATTAAATATCTCTCAAACGCTAAGTCCAAAAATCACAAAGGCTTCTTTCAAGTTACTTCCCTTTAAGAAATCAATTATTCCATAAAAATCCTCTGCTCCTTGTGTTTCGAGTAGATAACCTAACAAATTGTCAGTGGTTTTTGATCGGATTTTAACTTGAAATTGATATCTCCAGCTGTACTTGAAATTGATAGCTCCAGCAGTACTAACACACTTAGAATAATTTTCATTCTCCATCACTGTTCATTCTTACCCAACAAATTGTTTCTTATAACTTGTAGTTAACTTCACACTACTGAATTTTCAGGAGAGAAGGCGAGAATTAGCAATGGAAGATAGTGTTGGTAAGCATATAATTAATATATTGTGAAAAACATGATATATGCAAATTGATCATAAATTATGTGTTAAACTAACTTTGTGCTTCAAATCAGTGTCCTCAACAACGAGACAGTTGGGAATGTGGGTATTACGTAATGATGCATATGCAACAATTCTTTATGAGTATGCAACCATATTTCCCACAAAATGTAAGTCCATAGTACGTAATAATCTCTGTAATGCATTAACCTCGATCTTTTTTTTATGTTTTAATTTGAATCTATTATAGGCTTGGAGCGACTTGTCACCTTATTCACCAAATGATTTGGACAAGTTGGTAATTGAGGGCACAATTGAATTTGCAAAGAGGTATAGTACATTCTTGACGATCAGAACAAATAAATAAACACATTTTAAGCATTATATTTAGGTTATTTTTATAGTTGTACATTATATTTAGATTATATTTTAGCATGTTTTATATGTTTAGGTTAGATTTTGTTTTAAATTATTTGTCATTTGGTCATTGAATTCTGCTGGTTTTGGCATAAATGTAGTCTACTATTTTGCATAGGAAATCAAGCAATTCAACAACGGAATATATAACCGAATAACCCCCATATCCGCTCCAAATTCTAAGCGAAAGCACCGCTCCAAAAATATATTTTTTTAATATTTCAATTAAAAAACCACCACAAATATAATGATGAAAACCGCCACAAGAAATTTATTATTGTTATTTTATTTAAATTACCATTTTTTTAATATTTCAATTAAAAAACCACCACGAAAACTAAGTAATGACGACGCTCCAATTACACAATTTTTTATTTCTTTTCACTAGAACCGCTCCATATGTATCTCTATTTACCGCCTCAATAGAAATCACTAAATCGCTTCAAATATCTATTATTCCCGCCAATTTTGTTACTTTTTAACCGCTTCATATGTTCTTTTACCCGCTCCTAGTGGTACAAATTATAGCGGTCGTTTGACCGCTTTAAACAAGTTTCCACTTTTCGTGGCGCCGGCATCAGGGGCGGGCTGTTCACCGCTTCAGATGGCCTTTTTCACCGCCATATATACCCGTTTTTGTACCAGTGTTTGTTATATAATCACATATAATTTTCATCTTAAAATTGATATTTGATGAGAAATTTATTGATATATGATAATTTATGTATGATTTCAACTTGATTTTTACTTAATTAATTATATAATTATAGTCAATAATTTGAAAATTCGTATTTTATTACTCTTTAATCACATGTGATTGATACTTTGATGCTCAATCGCATGTGATTACAACTTAGTTTTTCGTGTTTTAATCTCTTTAAATCATCAATGATCTGAATTTAAAGTTTAATCAGAGATATAAGCGGGTGTGATTTTTTTTTAGTGTTAAATCACATATAATTACACATTATAAATTTTTAAAACCCAATAAAAATGAAAAAAAAAAAACTTTGTCGAAAGTATATCGTGTTAGATCTAGAATCGAAGAGAAAAAGACGTTGATTCCGAATATGTAATTTTTATAATTTATAGACATACGGCTTATGAGATATTTAACTTTGAAAAAAAAAAGTGAAAATGAGTTTTTGAAATGGAGCAATCCTATTGGTTCCTCCATTCTTCATTTTTTTCCATTCTTTTTTGAACTTTTATCACACACACACACACACACACACACACACACACACACACACACACACACACACACACACACACACATATATATATATATATATATATATATATATATATATAGGGTTAAGTTTTGGTGAGAACAATGGGATTCTGTGAGAATGGTGTGAACAAATCTTGGCCTTCCATCAAATCTGATTAAAATAAGCCATTTTGGCGGTGATACTATTGTAAATATATAGAAATATAATTTTGGCATGTTCACATAAGGGTTGCTGTTGTGAACTTTTTTTTTGCTCACAGAAACTTTTGAAGATGCGAAGTTTCTTTTTTTTTTTTTGTTAACACTGATAAACTTTGTTTTTTTTATGTTCACAGAACATTTTGAAATGGTGAATCTTTACTTTTAACATTCACAATTTACAATAGCTTAATTAACTTCAGAAACTAAACCCTAAATTTCTAAACTCTAAACTCTAAAATTTGATGTTAACATTAAATTTCAAATAATTAATCATATTTTGAATATTCACAATTTCGGATAACTAGTGTGAATTAATAATAAAACAAGCATTCATCATTTAAAACCTACTATTAACAAAAAAAGAAAAAAAAAAGCTTCATCATGTAAAAGTTTTGTGAACCAAAAGAAAAAACAATGCACAGCAGCTACTCTTCTGTGAACCCGCCAAAATCAGACTTCAACATATTTACGAAAATACTACCGTCGAAATTGGTAATTTTGATCAGATATGATGGAAGGCTAGGATGTGTTCTCACCATTCTCACATAATCTCCTTGTTCTCTCAGGATTCCATGTCCATATTACTCATTTATGTGAGAACGGTGAGAACATATCCTAGCCTTCTATCAGATATGATCAAAATTACCCATTTCAGCAATGGCATTTTCAAAAATATGTTGAAGTCTGATTTTGGCGGGTTCACAGAAGGGTAGCTGCTGTGCATTATTTATTTATTTTTTTCAAAAAGCTTTTAGATGATGAAGCTTTATTTTTATTTTTTGGTTAACCAGTAGGTTTTGAATGATGAATGTTTGTTTTATTATTAATTCACACTAATTATCATAAACTGTGAATATTCAAAATATTGATTCATCATTTGAAAATTTAATATTAACATCAATTTATAAAGCGATGAATGTTATACTTGTTTATCATTCAAATTTTTACGCACATGCTTTCATCATATACATACAATAAACATAATCTAAAACATCATTATTCAAAAGTTTCTGTGAAATAAAAAAAAAAGAGTTTCTATAAAAAAAAGTTTCCGTCAACAACATAAGAAGTTCACAACAGCAACCCTTATGTGAAACAAAGTTTATGTGAAGAAAAAAAAATAATACTTCACATCTTCAAAAGTTTTTGTTAACAAAAAAAAAAAAAAAAAAAGTTTACAACAGCAACCCTTATGTGAACCAGCCAAAATCAAACTTCTACATTTTAAAAATAGTGCCACCGCCAAAATGGCTTATTTTGATCAGATTTGACGTAAGGTCAAGATTTTTTCTCACCGTTCTCACGGAATCCCTTGTTCTCACCAGATTCTAACCCTATATATGGTTGGAATCTGGTGAAAACAAGGGATTCCGTGAAAATGGTGAGAACAGATCTTGGCCTTCCATTTAAAATCAAGGGTCCAAAATGGAGGTGACATTTTTGTAATTATTGATAAATTCAATGTTTTGAAAATCGTTTTTCGAATCAAACCGGAGAGGCCCCCAGGTCCGGACCAGCCGACTGAACCGGTTTGGCAGAAAACAGGTTAAAACACAGCAGACTTTGGACAGTTACTTACAGCAGCTTACAGTGGCTAAAATCTGGGCACACAATCTTTCAACCAAGCTTTAAAAATACATACAAACCAAACAATACAACGCCAAAGTCTTACAATCCAACAAATACAATACAAAAGTCTTACAATCCAACGTGAATATAATACAAATTATAATGATTCTAAACGACATTACTTAAATAAACCTTAAATTGTTCAAACAAGTTTCAGTTACACACATAAAACCAAATCCCCACAAGAGCGCCATATTCATTCCCTATAACATCAAACAAAAAAATTACATATATATACATTACGATAAATCAAAAAAGTATATAAAGTTAGTAAATAAAAACCTTTCCATCAAAGCAAATGAGTGTTATACTCATTAAGTTCCGTCTCACTAAGTGGATGCCATTCACTATCGTCTTCATCTTTATCAACTAGAATATAATCACTTCCTTTTTCTATCATATCAAATAATAAATGTTAATAATAATACAATGATACCACTTATTTAATAAATACGTAAATATGAAACCTTGCGTTTGAGTAGCCGGTTCATGCTCTTCCCCATTAAGCTCATTGTCAATTACATCATCATTTTCAAGTTCTCCCGCTGGAACTTCTTCAACAACCCAACATTCCGAATCTTGATCAATGCATTCATTATCGATCGGGTCGAAAGATCACATATCAATTTTAAGCCTATAAAAATACTTACTAAATATGACAACATTTATATATAATCATGCATTACAATTATATTAAAGAAATAAACTTTATTAAAATAAATCGTACAATCATACCTATTTTGTAAACGTAAGTTGTAGTGAATATAAACAAGGTCACTTAGTCATTGATGTTCCAACCTATTCCTCTTTTTGTTGTGAATCCTTTCAAAAACACTCCAATTACGTTTAATCCCGGAAGATGATGCGGTTAGGCTTAATATTCTAATTGCAAACCTTTGAAGCTTCGGACAATCTCCACCAAACAATTTCCACCACTCATCTAAAAATTAAATGATTAGCAACACAATAAGTACCATTATAACATAAAAATATATTAATAACATATAAATTGAAATCTTACCGGGACGATTAACATGACGAGATGCAACGTCACTACTTCTACCAAAGGTTCCTTCACTATCACGAAACTTTCCTAATGCCAAGGTAACATCTAAAATATCCCGACCCTCATAGTATTTATCGACCATATCAAGAACACCTTCAAACACATCATTCTTATCATTCATGTTATTCTTACCATATTGAAAAGTTGGATTTAACCAGTAAGCCGCACAATGAATACTTGTACACAACATCCTATCCCAACGATCTTCAATTATGTCTAGATAAGCCTTGCACAAGTGTTCTTTCCCTTGAAATAACTCAATAATTCCTTTCCCAGCCCGAGCAATACCGTCATAAACATAACCCAATGATGGTTTTTTTATCCAAATCACACAAACGCAAAAGTTTCATCAAGGAACCATTGATTTCGCCGCAATCATACAACTACTCCAAAAAGAACCATTCAAGATAATTTGTCTAGATTCACTCGCATTATTCACTTTTTTGGCTAAGTACATCTTCTTAAACTCACTAGATATGACCATAGCTTGCAAATCATCCTTATGGTCAAGCAAACTTTGTAATGCAATGAATGTGGTAGAAAAACAGGTAGCACATGGACGGATGATTTCTATCTAACCCGGTCTCTGTCTCAACCAATCCAAAGGCCACTTTTGATTGTAGATAAAAACAGTGATCTTGGATGCAAATGAAGCTAGAGTCTGCACATTTTCTAATTTGCCAACATCCTGAAATATAAGATTAATGCAATGTGTTGCACCTGGTGACCACGTAATAGTAGGATATCTGTCCCAGTCCCAGCGGTCGGTCATGTTTTAATCCGGTCGTTGAACCTTCCAACCAGGACGCGCGGACAGTGTGTTTTAAATTTATAGAGCAGGGGGAATCCTAAGCTGTATACTACTAACGAACCTAAAGAGGCAGCAAGCGGTATGTGTGACTCAGGTGTCGTGTTGGAATAGTGTCCAATATCATAACTAATTGGTGAGACTATCATTAATGGTAAAGTCCTTTTTGGGTTGCCCTCAATAAACGGTCAAGAGAAAGATGAAGGATAATATTAATAGTATTAATATTATATTTAATTATTTAATTAATTAATAATAGTTTATTATTTAGAAATTAAAAGTAATTAAATAAGGCGGAAGATTCCAGAAACTGACTCAACCGCCGGTTGGAAGGTCCAACCGCCGGTTGAGGTTAGGGTTTTTAAGGCGGTGGAATTCGCAGACTTGGAGTACAAGTCAAACAGCTCCAACCGCCGGTTGGAAGGTCCAACCGCCTGTTACAGATGAAACGGTCGTTACGTAATAGATGCAACGGTGGAGTTTTAAATTTATAAAAGCTGGGGACCTAAATTCTACTTACAGAGGTAAGTATAACTCAGGGTCGTTCTTAAGATCAATCGTATTGTGAAGCAGAGTTATCTAGACAAACTATTCGATTTAGTGATGGGTTTTTTGGAAAAGAGTTTTGATTTGGTTTTAGGTCTGTTTAAACTAAACTAATAAAGAGCAGGAAATAAACAAAACAGTAAATAAAAGCTAGATAGGGAATTAGTAATGGAGAATAGTGCTTGTTATGATTTCTTTAGCTTGTGTTATGGGGTGATGTCTAGGGTTATTTATGAAAACGTCTTTTAAAGATTTGTATCTTGCTTTTGCCTGAGTATTCGTAGTGTAAACACTAACACCCTACTGTTTGATTTCTCAGACAGTATGTCACTGGGTTGCTAGGTTATGGTGATTCTGATCAGAGGAGGCTGCTCAACTCTTCAACACTTTCCATCTAGTGGAATAGTGACCCTTTTTGGAATGGTATTCCTGGGCGCATGAGATAGAGTAACAGACCCACTAAAAGTTCTGACCGTTCTTGACACCACGGAGATACTAAGGCTAGGCAAGGCTAAGATTAAGACTTGGTTTGGTGACTGCTAACTTTGTATTAATGGTCTTTGTTTAGTCCAGAGTTGTGTGGTTCAACCAGGATGTGACACAGTCTTCAACCGACGGCAGTTCCTTAGCTTTTCCCACGTATTTAAACGTTATACGAAGTATTGTGCCGATTTATGGTCTTTCTGGTGCCACATACTTTATGGTCACTCTGGACTGGTTTACTAAGTTTGTATTAAAGCTTGACCATCTATGATATAAACCCAACCCTCACTTATTTAAACATTTCCCAATAAATCCTTGATTGATTCACGGTGTACTATACGATAGGGTTAACAGTATTTCCACAGCTAGACAATTCAGACCATGTTTGTATTTGAAAACATAGATAGGTAGTTACCGGTTGATCAAGGTTCGCGACTCCTTGTCATACAGGTTCTAACCACGTTTATTGGAGGAAAGGCGATTTTGGTTTAGAAATTCATAAATAAAAAGTTAACAGTACACCGGTTTTCATTTTGTAACAATTGGGAACATTATTCCACAACAGATTGTGCCCGCAACTTTCATAGCTTCCACGTTCCGTACTACACACATTCGTGATGATTCCGGCGCTATACAAATGAAAGCCGTATAACGTTACTTCTGTTGTTTCATAACGATATTATCCCAATTGCGTATTTAAAGTAACATCACCCCAAATATTAACAAGCTAACAACATCACAACAAGCACATAAGAGAACTACTCACTACGCATGGCAAACAATCCTAAATCTATCATAATAATAATAGCAATCATCATAATAGAAAAGGAAAGAAATAACCGTAGATTATGCGTAGACAGAATAATGTTAGAAGAATACACGAACGAAACCTCTGCAATATCTTCGACAATATTACAAATAAGCCCCTCAGAATATTCCCTACACTATTACAAAAGTAGCCCCTCCGTTAGTCTAGGTTAAATATTAACCAATAACTAACGAACTAAAACCCTAATCTATTTCTCCTCTAACTCCTAAGAGTAGTGCTAGATAGAGAAAGATAAACTAGAAAGAGAAAGAAAGAGTGTGTGAGAGAGAAAGTGAGAATTCTATGAAGAATTGGTGTGTGGAATGAGGTAAATGAGGCCACTATTTATAGGCAAGCCTTGGATCCAAGAGTACAACTCCACAAGCACACGTACAAGCAAACGAAGCAAGGAAGAGGCCGTGTGAGAGCAAAACAGGCCGTGTACGGCCTCAACCAGGCCGTGTACGGCTAGTTGAGGGCCGTGTATGGACTCCTCTAGGCCGTGTACGGCTTGGGGGTGGCCGTGTGGTAGGCCGTGTGATTTATCTGACTTTTCTCGTTGCTTCGGAAGGCCGTATCTTCTTCGTTTCTAGCCCGTTTGACTTGATTCTTTCGCCTGTGATCTCGTAATTCCGTTATGCTTCTAATGATTCCAAAAGTGCCAAATTTGGATGTCTCTAGAGTTGGCGTGTGCGGAATGCCCTCGGTTTGCGCTCAGAAAGCTTCATCTTCCTCGTTCTTTACCCGATCTGCACGATTCTTGATTCTACAGTCTTGTAATAACCTGATACATCATATGAGACTATTTAAGAACTTGTATCATAATGTGGTTAAAAGTCTGTGAGAATCAGTGTTTAGAATAATCTGCCTCGATTTGCGTGCCTTTTGGATGATTTTAGCACTTTTTGTAACAATGCCTATAATTTGACCAACTTTGTGAAATTAAGTAGATAAACGTTTATTTCAAGTGTTTTCACCAAGAATTGGGTCAAATGTGCGGGAAATATGTGCCTAAAAACGTGACTTTTTGCCACATATCACCGCCGGTTGGGAGACGAATTCAGCAAACCGAAGGGTTTCTTCCACAACCATAAATAGGGGCATCCTATACCTTCATAACATACGATTCAGATACGAATTTTCTGAGAATTTAGAAATTCGACTTTCTCTTGGGTTTTTGGGTGTGAAGCATTAGAGGTATTCTACTTTGGGTACTTGCCTCCAAGTAACGAAGCTCTGCTCGTTGGTCTGTGCGCGAGAAATAGGTTTTCTTCAAGGTTAGTGTTTTCCTAATTTTCTTTATCCAATTTATTCATTGTACTATGTTGTTAAAGTTAAAGATCCCTTAGGGTTTTAGTTTCCTAATTGCCTTAGATTATTTAAAGTTTTGTTATTCCGATGCGTGTATAATAATCTAGTTAGGGAATAGAAAACCAACAGTGGTATCAGAGCCATAGCTTAATAAATAGTAGCATACAATTATCTGCAATAGTATGTAGGTAAAGATAAATTGGGAAACGAAATCGTCTAAATAGGTAATGTGAATTTACAATTTAGATACTGATAATTTTAAATTGTTTAAAATAGACCACTCAATTTTAAAAGATTTAAAATAGAACCCTAAACTACAAGAGATATTATATGTACAATATGATTTATATATATGTATAATTAAAGTCTAAATACATCGTCAGTCAATTGATAAATCGGCTCACCCATAAGGAACAAACTATAAGAGAGATATAAGGCGGGTCGCTCTGCTTCCCTAAAGAAGCCAGGTTTTAAATAAGCTTCGCGCTGACCTACTTCTCCGCTTCTTTGTGCGTTCGATGGAGCTACCGAGGACCTTTGATAGGATGATGTCAAGATTAAAAGTAGACTTAAAATAGTAAAACAAAATCCCGTTTTAGCTATAGGAAATGATAAATAGTATGCTAACCCATGAAATCCGCACATCTCTCGTATGAACTGTTAATGGAGCGTGTGTGGTTTACCGGCACATTAATATGAGGACGTAATGAGAGGTGATTGAGACTCGCGATTCTCGAGCGTACTCGAGCCGGGGATCACGCGGGGTTTGCATGGTTAATTCACCATCTTGTTCATGATCCTTGGCATACCAGTCATGAATAGTAGATGTGCATAACCGAGATTAACATGCCATTGATAGAAATCAATGAATCTCAAAGATCTAGGAGTTTCATAAGAAATGAAATAGATAAAAGTATTTTAGTTATATGATTACGGCGACCCTTTTCATAAAACTGAAAATATAGATCCTAGCCTTAATTAAGAAAATTGAGTAAATAATTAAGGAATATTCAAACAAACTAAAACTGTTTTATCTCATTGATGGCTAATTTAAATGGTGCAAATCCTCCCATCCCCAATCCTGCACATAACTCGAACTTCTCACTACTCTCAGTTCTTGGGAGGGAAAGACTGACCGGTCCAAATTATATGGACTGGATGCGTAACCTAAGGTTTACCTTGAGGTACGAGAACAAGGAGTATGTTCTCGATGAGCAGATTCCCATAATTGATGAAGAATCAACCCAAGAGGAGATTGAGGCACACCGGAAACATTATGATGATGCGAATAAAGTGTCTTGTATCATGGCATCTTCCATGAGCCCTGAACTGCAAAAGACTTTTGAAAACACTTGGGCTTATGAAATGAACCAACAGCTGAAAGAAATGTTTCAAGCTAAGGCAAGCAAAGAACGCCTTGATGTGGTGAAATCCCTCATGGCTTGCAAGCCCAAACCTGGAGTTTCTATCTGTGCTTTCGTCTTAGAGATGAAAGGGTACTTTGATAGGTTGGAGTCATTGAATATGGTATTTGACACAGAGTTTTCCATCGCCATAATTCTATCCAGTTTGCCAGCTGTCTACAATCAGTTTGTAATGTCATATCAGATGATTATGAATGAGAGATAAGGCTCAATAATGGAACTCCACAATTTACTGCAAACTTCTGAGCAAGGAATCAAGAAAGATGATGTGTCCTTTGGCTCAGAAGCTCCTGTGTTGACTGTTGGTCAAAGTGCAAAGAAAAGAAAAAGGTCAAATTCTAATTGGAAAAGGAAGACTACTGACGGAAAGTCCGTTCGCAGGTCTAAGAAAGGGACCGAGTCTGAGATTGCACCTGTTAGTGACCCAAAGGAAGCAGTGTGCTTCTACTGCAACACAAAGGGGCATTGGAAGCGTAACTGCCTAAAATACCTAAAGGACCTTGAAGATGGAAAGGTCGAGAAGAGTATTTACACAGGTATGTTCATGATCGAACTCCATAATACAACAACTTCTAATTCATGGGTTCTGGATACAGGATGTGGTAATCACATTTGCACTGTATTGCAGGGGCTAAAGGAAAGTAGAAGTGTGAAGCATGGAGAGCTCAACTTAGTTATGGGAAACAAGGGAATTGTACCTGTGACGAAGATTGGAAGATTTGAGCTCATGCTGAATTCTGGAGTTAGGATAGATTTAAATAATTGCTATTATTCGTCAGAAATGACTAGAAACATTATTTCATTTTATGGTTTGTATAAAGATGGTTATCATTTTTCTTTTGATAATGGAAATGGAGATATTTTGGTTCATTTAAATGATTGTTTTATTTTTAAAGCTTCTCCTTACAAAGGCATTTATGAAAATGTTGAATGTGTTAGCAATGTTATTTTAAATGTTGATTCGTCTAATGAAATTGATAAATCCAAGTTGTGGCATTATCGTGTAGGGCACATAAACAAGAAACGCATCGCCCAACTCCAAAAGGATGGAGTGTTGGAATCATTCGACCTCAAATCGGATGATGTATGCGAATCTTGTTTATTAGGCAAGATGACTAGATCACCATTCACAGGATCATGTAAAAGAGGTGAAGGACTATTGGATTTGGTACATACGGATGTATGTGGACCATTCCGATGTGCTACAAAAGATGGAAATAGATACTATGTTACATTTACTGATGACTTCAGTAGATTTGCACATTTTTATCTGATCAAACATAAGTCAGATACTTTTGAGGTATTCAAAAGATATCAAAACGAAGTAGAGAATCAACTGGGCAGAAAGATAAAGGTTCTTCGATCCGATAGAGGAGGAGAGTACCTTAGTATCGAGTTTCTCGATCATCTTAAGAGATAGTGGAATAGTTTCACAATTGACTCCTCCTAGAACACCGCAGCTTAATGGTGTTGCTGAGAGGAGAAACAGTACTTTGTTAGACATGGTTCGATCTATGATGAGTCGAGCAACACTTCCAATAAGCTTCTGGGGTTATGCATTAGAAACAGCCGCCCATATCTTAAATCAAATACCCACTAAGAAAGTTTCAAAGATACCTTATGAGATGTGGAAGGGAAAGAGACCTTCTCTTGGTCACATCAAAATCTGGGGTTGTGAAGTTTACGTTAGACGGGAAACTCAGGACAAACTAGACTCCAGATCTGAAAAGTGTCTTTTCGTCGGTTATCCACAAGAGTCATTTGGATATTTATTCTACAGACCCAAGGATAATGTGGTCTTTGTAGCTCGAAGAGGAGTGTTCCTTGAGAGAGAAATGGTATCTAAAGAGGACAGTGGGAGTAAAATTGATCTTGAAGAAGTTCAAGAATCTACCGATGAAGAACCTATAATAAACACTGACGTTCAACAAGAGGTGGAAACACCTGTTGAACCTGAAGACATATCCTTACCCGTTCATAGATCTTGTAGAGTTAGCAATCCTCCTGAGTTCTATTATGGTTACCAAATAGAAGAAGAGGATAAGATAAGTGATAGTACACTAGGCGAATTAGATGAGCCTGCTAACTATAAGGAAGCGATGGCAGGCCCTGAGGCTACTAAATGGAAGGAAGCTATGAAAAGCGAAATTCAGTCCATGTATGACAATCAAGTTTAGAATTTGGTTGACACTACACCCGGTCTTAAGACGGTAGGTTGTAAGTGGATCTTCAAGAAGAAGACAGCCATGGATGGGAAAGTACACACTTATAAAGCTAGGTTGGTAGCAAAGGGCTATACTCAAACCTATGGGATTGATTATGAGGAAACCTTCTCACCAGTAGCTAAGATTAAGTCAATTAGGATTATGCTAGCCATAGCTTCATATCATAACTATGAAATATGGCAGATGGATGTCAAAACCGCTTTCCTTAATGGGAAACTGACAGAGGATGAGTTCATGACATAACCGGAAGGTTTTGAAAATGCAAAGTATCCTAATAGAGTGTGCAAGCTTGAAAAGGTCATTTATGGACTTAAACAAGCATCTCGTAGCTGGAATCTCTGCTTCCACGAAAAGGTCACAGAGTTTGGATTTTCTAGAAGTGAAGATGAGTCCTGTATATATGTCAAGTTCAGTGGGAGTATTGTAGTATTCTTAGTATTATATGTGGATGATATACTGCTCATAGGAAATGATATCCCAACTTTACAAGGTGTAAAAGAATGGTTGGGAAAGTGTTTCGCTATGAAAGATCTTGGAGATGCAGCATATATCCTAGGTATAAAGATTTACAGAGATAGGTCAAAACGTCTCATAGGACTCAGCCATGATACGTACATAGATAAAATACTGAAAAGATTCAATATGGAAAATTCTAAGAAAGGGAACTTACCCTTGAATCATGGCATTAAAATCAGTAAGGATCTATGTCCAAAGTCTGAACAAGAATTGGACAGAATGAGTCGAATCCCATATGCTTCGGCTATATGATCGATCATGTATGCCATGACGTGTACAAGGCCTGATGTCTCATTTGCTTTGAGCTTAGTGAATCGACATCAGCAGAATCCTGGTGAAGGTCATTGGACAGTTGTAAAGAATATTCTTAAGTATTTGAGAAATACTAAAGACAGGTTCTTGGTTTATGGTGGAGAAGAAGAACTTAGAGTAATGGGTTATAGTGATGCTAGTTTCCAAACAGACAGAGATGATTGTCGATCACAGTCTGGTTGGGTATTCTTACTGAATGGGGGAGCGGTGACATGTAAAAGTTCTAAGCAAGATACAGTAGCAGACTCTACATGTGAGTCTGAGTACATTGCGGCTAGTGAAGCGGCAAAGGAAGCTATCTGGATGAGGAATTTCATTGGAGATCTTGGAGTTGTTCCAACGGTACAAGATCATATTGCTATATTCTGTGATAACGAAAGTGCGGTTGCCTTGAGTAGAGAACCCAAGGATCACGGGAAGTCAAAGCACATTGAAAGGAAATACCATTTTGTTCAAAAGAAAGTCGAAGAAGAACATGTAATTGTGAAGAGCATAAGATCAGAAGATAATCCAGCTGATCCTTTCACAAAGCCTCTAGGAAAGTCCAAGCACGATGAACATGCTAGGAGTATAGGTTTAAGAGATAATGTAAAGTTTTAGTTGATTAGTTTGAATTTGAAACGTTATAAACAATGATAGAAACTGTAATAGACTTGGTGATTAATAATGGAGATTTTTAATGGGAAGTACCATTTACTATTGTTTGTCGTTGTGTTTCAGTTTTGCATGTTTAGACATCACTTCCAGATTAATAAGTTCTTACTCAAACCTCCTTAGTCGATCACACTATAGGAAGTATGTGGTGAATCAAGACTGTCATGGAGTGTTAGTAGATGTCTATGGAGATTAGTCATGGCATGGAGATTGCTGCAACACTCATGGGTACTTAATGGGAATTTAAGTATAGGAGAAACCCGCACTTAAAGAGATCACTTCATGGATTAAATCACGAGTGATTTTAAGATGATAATATCTTCTATTCGTAAAATGGAGATACATGAGTATCTAGCTCTTCGAGTCTGTTATACTTCAGTCTATTCAAACGCTGTGAGTAAATGCCAGTTATAAAGGGTATGCTAGGTATGATATGATGAGTTGACTAGTGCTATGTAGTCGATATTTATTTGTTCCTTTTGCCTAAAATGGAAAAGAGATATCATGGGCCCTCTGATGATTAAAGTTTGACTAAAAAGTGCTAGGCCTAGCCGAGACTAAAGTGATAGTTCAGTAGTCTCATATAGTCAATATAATCAGAAATCGGAAAACATATATGAATCTTGAGATCGATTATAATCCATGTCTCGGTTCATAAAGATATCGTGAAACAAAGGAATGGTTGATCACTTATCTAAAGGACTAACTCTAAAGATGAGATCAGAGTTCGGCAGTTGCTTGGATGCACACTTTACATAGTTAATGAGATATAGGCCTAAGACCAATAGTAGTTGATGATTTGTCCAAGTGGGAGACTGTTGGAATAGTGTCTAATATCATACTCCCTCCGTCCCAAATTATTTGTCACCAAGTTGAAAACACACATATTAAGAAAATCACATTAAATGCAGCTTTAACCTTAGTATAATGACAACTTTAACCCTCAATTGTTAATTAAAATGTTTTCTTTGAAGTATGTGTAGTTTTAAAGTTAAGGGTAATATGGGAATCTAGTCATTAATGCATATTTAATTTTAGAAGTGGGCAATAATTTTGGGACAAATATAAATAGTATGGTGGACAAACAATTTGGGACAGAGGGAGTAACTAATTGGTGAGACTATCATTAATGGTATAGTCCTTTTTGGGTTGCCCTCAATACACGGTCAAGAGAAAGATGAAGGATAATATTAATAGTATTAATATTATATTTAATTGTTTACTTAATTAATAATAGTTTATTAATTAGAAATTAAAAGTAATTAAATCAGGCGGAAGATTCCCGAAACTGACTCAACCGCCGGTTGGAAGGTCCAACCGCCGGTTGAGGTTAGGGTTTCTAAAGCGGTGGAATTCGCAGACTTGGAGTACAAGTCAAACAGCTCCAACCGCCGGTTGGAAGGTCCAACCGCCAGTTGGGAGACAAATTCAGCAAACCGAAGGGTTTCTTCCACAACTATAAATGGGGGCATCCTATACCTTCATAACATACGATTCAGATACGAATTTTCTGAGAATTTAGAAATTCGACTTTCTCTTGGGTTTTTGGGTGTGAAGCATTAGAGGTATTCTACTTTGGGTACTTGCCTCCAAGTAACGAAGCTCTGCTCGTTGGTCTGTGCGCGAGAAATAGGTTTTCTTTAAGGTTAGTGTTTTCCTTATTTTCTTTATCCAATTTATTCATTGTACTATGTTGTTAAAGTTAAAGATCCCTTAGGGTTTTAGTTTCCTAATTGCCTTAGATTATTTAAAGTTTTGTTATTCCGCTGCGTGTATAATAATCTAGTTAGAGAATAGAAAACCCAACATGTCGTTCTTCAAACTACAACGGGCATGGGAGTCTAGGAAGTTTAATTATCTTCGGTAATTTAGCTAGGGTTTATAAAAGTTTTGGATAGGTTTGGTTTTTATAACTAAATACTAATCTAAGAAAAAGCAAATAAAATAAAAGAGTTTTTTGTACGGAGACTCGGAAGACAGAGGATAAGCGAGTGTTTACTATGATTTCGTTATATGTTATTGGTGGATAGTCAAGGGTAAAGCTACTAGATGTGATGATTAATCCGGAGAGGATATAAACATAATTAATGCAAAGAATTGTACCTACAACCGTTCCGCGGCTTCCGTACGTTTGTACTCCACCAACTGGTATTTCCAGCACTATACCGAGTAGTAGGGCATTTTACGGTTTTTCTGTTACATTAATTAGGGTTCCACATTACTTTCGCAGATTTCCTATATCCTAATGAGCTATAAATATGAGCCTATTAAATATCTAACGTAGAGTTGTCCGCAATCAGATAAGTAATCTGTCACGTGGATAGCAGTTATAGAAGTCAAATATACCGAAAGTTCTCCCAAATGTACAGACCAATTTAACCGACAACTATCCTCGAATCCTGGTCCCCAGTCACAGTCATCAGAGATGTCTGTATCGTAGCGTGAATTGTTGATTGAACAACAACACGAACGGGGATAATCCCGCGGACCAAGTTGGGATAGTCGGGCTAACGATCAGTTAAATTGTTCAGCATTACAGATATAAATCATCACAACTATTCCATGCATGTTAATCTACTGTGTAAATCAATATTCCGTGTCTGAAAACCTAATCATACAGTTACTGATATAAACCAGGAGGATAACTCTAGCATGCATCATTCCTAAGGCAACAATCAAACAAGAACATGCAATAGGGTGACACATAACAGTACACCATAATCCTAAGCATAGCAGATAACCAATAATCAGATTATAGGTATCCAGAAAGTTCTCTCAAAGATACCTAACAGATAAACATGAATCTAACCTATCTCTAATCCTACGCTCCGTGTCTCTTATGATCTGTTTCAATCTAGAGAACACAGCCACACCGAGTTCATTGATCATCAAGCATAGAATAGGTAGAGAACGTACCACTAGTAATTGGTCAAGTTCTAGCAGGAAGCTTCTAACCACAATATAAGTTGGATAGATAAACATTCGAGATTCAGTTTATAAGTTCATACACAGTTTAAAGCAACGCAGACAGAGTAACAGCATGGCATAAACATATTGACTATTCTAACATAACTACATCATAGTAAACACAAAGAAATGTCTAGCCTAACATTATATATCTAGCATACAATCCTAAACAAGTATAAACAAAGCAACACATGTTTAAATAAGGAAAGTAAGAGATATATAAATATAACCTGATAAGAGTTTATTACAGACAAATCTTCGCGAATACAACGTCTTGGAGTAACTCCGTACAAAAGCTAAAAGCTACCTCTACCTAACTATCTCTCTAACTAGCTCAATTCTAGAGAGAGAAACTAGAGAGAGAGTGATGTGTGTAAGAGAGAAAGTGTAAGGAGAGAATGAGAATGAGAAGAAAGGTGTGTGGAAATGAGGAGGGGGTATCCTCTATTTATAGGCAAAACTCAAAATCGCGCGTACAACTCACGAAGCAGCACGTACAAGCAAACGGAGCACGAAATGGGGGAAGGGCAGCCGTATATGGCCTTGTAAGGGCCGTATACGGTGTTGTGAAGGCTGTATACGGTCTCAAAAGGGCCGTATACGGTGTGTGGGGCCGTATACGGTATCCGTCTGATTTCGTTCGTTGCTTAAAACGTCCGTATCTTCTTCGTTACGCGTCCGTTTGACCTGATTCTTTCGCCTGTGGCTTCGTATTTTCGTTACGCTTCTAATGATTCCAATCTCATGGAAATTAGATGTGTAGGGCTCAGGCGTTTCCGGAATAACTTTTAATTGCTCTGAAGGTGCAGTGTCTTCTCCGTCCTTTGGCCGTTTCACTTGATTCTTGATTTTTTCGTCTCGATTTTACCTATACAACAGATGGTAGAAGTTAGGATGTGTGTCTTGACAGGAAAATGAGGGCGGAGGAATCGGCTTGGATTAAAATGACGTGTTTTGTGCAGTTTCCGAGTGTTTTCAGTGATTTTTGTCACAACGTCTACTTTTGAACCGCTTTAGTGAATTTTAGTAAATAATCATTGTTTTGAAATGTTTTCACTAAAGATAGGCCCAAAAAGTGAGGAATAAAGATTCTGAAAACATGACTTTTTACGTCACATCAATATCGTTCACATAACTTAGTACCAGCAAGTTTATGATTGGCAGCATTGTCGGTAATCAATTGCACAACATTCTTTTCCCCTACCAACTCCACAATCTCAGCAAATAACTTACACAAATTTGTTGCATTGCTTGCAAAACTGGATGCATCAACAGATTTGAGGAATGAAATCCCTTTAGGACAATAAACCAAAAAATTTATCAAGTACCATTGTCTAATGTTCCTCCACCCATCACTCATGATTGTGCAACCACATTCAACCCAAGTACTTCTATATGAATCAATCAAAAGAGAAACTTCCTTTTTTGCATCAACTAACAACTTGGACCGCAATGCATGATAAGTAGGCGGTTTCTAACCGTGCCCTATACTCGCTAATATATTTATTGCATGTTCAAAATAAGGAGAATTGCATGCATTCATTGGTATACAAACATCATAAAACCACATTGCAATAGCCAAATCAACATCATGTACTCTTTCCTTTGATTGCATAGCTTTTTTGATACTAGGTTGAGAAGGATCGTTTATACATTTTGTAAAGAAAGGTTGCAAAGTGGATTTAACTTTTCTTTTTCCCGGACATTTGAATTGTGTTGCATCATCTTCTTCTTGGTCATTATCCTCCAATATGGTAACCTTATTTTTTTCCCTTAATTTAGCATTTTCTTCCGCTTCTTTAAAAAGACCTTGCATCATAAATTTAACTTCCGACGGTACTTTCTTACATGATGCACAATCACCCTTTTTATGAGCAAGATGTTGCTTAACTCGATGTATTCCCCCATCTCGGAACTCTTTAAGACAAAAGTTGCAAACGGTTATTTTTCCGGTCTCATCACGTTGTATCGTTGCATACTCCCATGCTTTATCGTTTTTGCCTCTCACATTCGATTGGACCAAAGAATTAGATTGAGTCACTGATGGCGTGTTGTCTTTAGGATCCATAATCTATAAATTTTAAACAAGGAAACATCATTCAAAGAAAAATCGAGCATTAACTAGCAACTATACATACACTTTCAAGAATCTTAATACAAATATACAAAAAGCAAGTAATCAAAATTATTACTTCAACATCTACTTAAGAGCATCCCCAATGAAAATTTTTAGATAGCTCTTTTCAAAGCTTTTTTGGTAAAATGAATAAGAGCTTGATAAACAAAAGCTTTACAAAAAGTTTTACCTCCAACCATAAAAAGCTTTACTTACACAAATTTTATTAAAAATGATCAAAACAATGAAGAAAGCGTCTAGTTTTATTATTTATAAATGGAAATACCTTATTAATACTATCACACAACCATGCAAGAATACCCGATCGGAATAATATAGCTATGGTAAATCCAGGTCGAACACAGGAACGATGTTATTCAATTAAATTGGAATTATTAACTAAACTAATAAAACAGTAAGATAGGGGGTACATTTTTGTTCCGTGCGAACGTTCAATATGAACTAATTCACTAAACCAATAACATAAAACAAGGTAAAGAGTAAAAGATAAACAATTGGAGATAGACATGTAATTGCTTAGGTTCTTCCGCTCATATTCATATATCCGATTCATGTGTTTTGATTGTCTGATTGTGATTTCTTTTATATTAACTTAGTTACTAATCAAAGAATCCAAGTTAAATGTAAATTAGTCTCCGGTTCTGGTTAACTAATATCTACAATCTAGAGTCCCACATTAATAATCGATCCGACGTCGCAAGAATGTTGCTCTATTGCGTGCTTTTCCCTAGATTGTGCATTAAGTGTTCACGACTTGTTATGATTGATCCTCGCGGTATGACTCAACAATACCTACTAATAATCTCTTATTAGCTTGCTCATTTTAGATTGATTAGTTACTATTTTCTTAACCTATCAAACTCAATTTATTTAGCAACGATCAAAACCTAGATTTTAACCATCAATAATTAATAACATCAAGGGAAATCAATCCCAATGACACTATTAATCACGTTAAGTGATAACTAATAATCACCAATAAACAAGGTTCTACGGATAACATAACAATCTTAAATCAAACAATTTTTCCAAAACACAATTATAACCATCAAATAATCATAATCCAAAGTTATTAAACTAAACAATTAACAATAAGTCTAATCCATCATTCAATTATACAAAATCAGTTTCATAATCTCAAACAAAACACTTAGACAATGTTCGAATTGAAATCGGAATAAGATATGCAAACCGAATCATAAACCGAATGAAGTAGAATCAATAGGAATTGATCCTAGCCTTTTCCGCCTCCGAATCGCCATCGATTCGCTCCCAAAATGAGGGAAAACCCTCTGCTTGTCGACTGCTATTACTAGTTTTGGGTATTGGAAGTTCGGGTTAAGATGAGATTAAATGAGCATTTAACCTAATTCTGCCGAATTGATCCATCCGCTGGATGGAATTTCCATCCGCCGGATGGATGCAAAACTACCAATGATCCGGCCCGCGTAATATGTCAGCCCAATTAATCAACCCATCCGCCGGATGGATTGTTTATCCGCCAGTTGGAAGCACAAATTCACTTTTTCACCATTCGATTCAATCATCTCTTGCCTATCTTCAACTCTTATCTACTTCTCTTCACGATTAGCTCATTCTCTGTTTCTTTTCGATCCAAGCTCCGATTAACTCCTAATTGCAAATATGAATGAAATGAGTGTCTTATTCACATAAAATGCATTAGAAATCTATCAAGTACGGGGTAAATTAGTACTACAATATAGTACATTTTGGCATTTATCAAAACATCCCCAACTTGAATCCTACTTGTTGTCGCGACTCCTATCAGTCGGTCGGATTTGACTCCGGTCGTTGTTCCAACAGCAACAGAAGCGGCGGACAGTGAGTTTTAAATTTATATGAGCTGGGGCTCAAACTATAAGTACTACCTACCTTGGGAGCAAGCAGTAAGTATAACTCGAGGTCGTTCTTAAATCGGAGCGAATTGAAATAAAGCGGGTCACCAAAGATTATGGTCGCAATTAGGATGGGGGTAGGTAGATAGATTTTGGATTGATTTGGTTGGTTTTGTTTTATAATTATCCTAAATGCAGAAAAGTAAATAACGAGAAATGAAATTAGGGTTTAAGCAGACAGGTAGAGATGTGATTGCTGAAACTTGGATAATTAGGGTTTCGGGATGATGTTCATTATAAAATTGATTGGAGATTTACCAGATAAAGAGTAGACATACTTTCGGTGTAAACACTAGGACCCTACGTTCAGGTGAAACCCTAGAAACATATGTCACTGGAATCCTAGGTTATCATGATTCTGATCAGATCAGGCTATTTTCAAACCCTCATGAGCCTTTGCTTAACTAAGACAAAGTCACCCTAAATGTTCTAGGGATCAGGCATAAGGCAACAGACCGCAATTGTATTTACTGACCTTTCTTAACACCTAATCATCTATTTACTTTTATTATAGCAAATACTGATTGTATCCTGTGTATGTTAAACTATTGGTGTGATTAGGGTTTTGCATGTCTAGGTATATGATTGACACTACCCTGTATTGTTCCTATTGAAGCACATTCTTAACCATCGTAAATATAGACCCTCCTTTACAATCAGGCGTTCATCCCTAGGAATAATCACGGTGTACAGGGCAATTAGGCATTTCCACAGTGTTCCAAACCCTAGATGTACTGACGGTGTACTGGGCATTTAAGCATTTCCACAGTGTTCCAGATCTTAGGTGTACTAACGGTGTACAGTGCAACAAGCATTTCCACAGCTTTGATTCCTAGACCACAGTTCTATAAGGATCACTTCTAGGTAATTCACGATGAAACAATCCATGGCATTTCCTTAGCTTCCACGTATTTGTACTCCACACGAGGTGTTTCCAACGCTATACGAAGTACCGTGCCTTTTAAAGGAAAGTTCATAGTTTCATACTGTAACTGGAGATAACTGTATATTCATAGTATTAGGGTTGATCAGATCCTATCCTAGGGCAACAGTCACGTGAAAGTCTGGAAAGGGTGATGAGAGACTAGATCTATATTCAGGATAAGCTTAACCAGATACACAGCATAAAAATTTCCAATCGTATAAATGAAACATTAATTTAACATCATCCCTACTCCTAATATTTACATTTCAACAATCACAATATTAAACTACTCTATAAACATGGCAATATGCAGAATACAAACTGAAATAACATAAAGCACAAGCATTATAACAGTAAGTAAAGTTTAGATATCACCGGGAATACAGCAGTGTAATACTGAGGATTACAAATAGTCTGAACTTGAAAAGCTCATTACAACAAGATTACCAAGCTAAAACTTCCTCTAGACTCGAACCGTAAGCTCAACCCTAACCTTTCTCCTCTAACTCCTAAGAGTAGTGCTAGAGAGAGAAAGTTAGAGAGAGAAAGTGAAAGAAAATGAGAGAAATGAAAATGAGAGAAATTTGAAAGTGTGTGAATGTGTTAAGGTGTGTAAAATGAGGAGGGATGATCCCCTATTTATACGCAAAGCTCAAAAATTAGCCGTACAACTCGCGAAATAGCACGTACAAGCAAACGAAGCACGATACGGGAGCAGGGGGGCCGTATACGGCCTTGTTAGGGCCGTATACGGTGTGTACATGGCCGTATACAGTCTTAGGTAGGCCGTATACGGTTGCCAAGGCCGTATATGGTGTCCGTCTGATTTCGTTTGTTGCTTAAAACGTGAGTATCTCCTTCGTTATGCGTCCGTTTGACCTGATTCTTTCGCATGTGTCTTCGTAATTCTGTTACGCTTCTAATGATGCCAACTTCACTGAAATTGGATGTGTATAGCTCAAGCATAGCCGAAATGACTTTATAGGGTCTGATACTGCTCAGTCTTCTCCGTTCTTTATCCGATTTGCATGATTCTTGATTTTCCCGTCTCGATTTTACCTGTTTTATCATATGATGAAGTTAGAATGTGATCTATATAAGGTAAATGAGGCCGGATGATTTTGTGCACGTTTATTCGCCCTGATTTGCTTGTTATTTGGACGTTTTAGGTGATTTTTGCAGCAACGCCTATATTTAGACCACTTTAGTGAATTTTAGTAAATAATGATCATTTTGGAATGTTTTCACTAAAGATACGTCCAAAAAGTGTGGAATATTACCCTTAAAAACATGACTATTTGAGTCACATCAAGTTATCCCACACTTAGGCGTTGCTTGTCCTCAAGCAACACTCAGTTAGAAAAACATTTAAAATTTGGTTTTTAAGGGGCGAGTCAAAATAATTTCAAAATGATACCACTTCTAATATGACTAAGAATGTTTAAGAATAAGGGAAAGGATAAGATGATCCTTTCAGAAGCAAGAAGCAATTATCATCAAGCATACTACCAATTCTCGTGATCTTGGAGTACACATGACTAGGCGATCTCACTAAAAGTGGTCACTCAATTCACTCAAGGTGTATCGGGTTCTCTAACAATCTAGAACAAATGAAATCGCTCAAATAAGCCAGTCATGCAGCACTCATCGTCATAAGCTTGGTCGAGAATCGGATCTCCACCACTTAGGTGAGGACGGTGCTAACTATCCCAAGACATTCAACGGGTGGTAGTGTTTGGTGAGGTTTAAGGGTATGGGTAGTGGTGTATGTTTTGTTGAAGGGTTTTGACTCATCTTAAAACTCAAAGATAGTGAAAAACTTTATTTCAGAACGGAACGGAGGATTTTGTAGCTGCTCGTCTTCTATCTAATTTTCCTTGAGAAGGTGATACTTGAAGCACTCAGCTTTATTTGATGGAACTATTTCTTTTTCTTTTCTTGATTTTTCTACTTTTTCTTTTTTTCTTTTCTTCTTCAGAACTTCTTTGCCAGAGAATTTCTAAGGATATTTTATGTTGATCCTTTCAGAAATCCTTTTCGGAATTATGATCTTTGATCTTGAACTTCAATTTCTTTTGTCGTGCCAATTTTTCGCACTTTTGACTTTTTAGAGTACACAGAAGAGGAAGACTTTAGAGCATAATTGAAGAGGATGTTCCAAAAGATGTTTTTCACGACCTTAGAAATTCTAAGTTAAGGTTTTGGGAATTTTTGTTGAGTGGGGGTTTAGTATGAGGGTTTTTATGAAATGAAAGGTTTAGGCTCAACAGGGTTTACTAGGTGGATCATCGATACTGAAAATAAGTATCGGAAGGGTTTTGGGCTTGAAGAGATATCTAAGAATTGGGTTTAAATCCTAAGGAATGTCAAGGTCATCTAGCTGCACCTATACCGCGTACGGTACACACCAATGTGGTCTTGAAATGTATGTCTGGAGCAAGTTCTAATTCAGAGATGCAAGCATCGGCACACACAAGAAATGAAAGTGAAGCATTAAAGATGAATGCTTTTAGGCTCAAGATACCTCACTACAAAATAGGGTTGTATGTGCCTAGCCATGCTCCTTTCAGATTATTGTTTCTTGCTCGGGAAATTTCTACCTTATTTTCCCTATATTCCAAAATACCTTACTCATATTTCGAGAATGATTCTTTTCGAAAGTATTTAACTCAAAAACTTAGAGTTTAGTTTCATAATTTAACTCATAATTTTAAATTTTTGAAAAAATATTTTTGAAAAATTTTTATTTGAAAAAGTTTGTTTTGGGAAAACATTTTCTGAGTAATGCTATTTTGGACATAAATATCGCCTAAAAATTTATCCAAGGTATCCTATACCTTGCTATCCCACACTTAGAGGAACATTGTCCCTAATGTTCTCTTGAGTTGAGTTTTTACTGGAGGTAAAATCCCACACTTAGAGTTTGAACATGTAAGAAAATGTTTCTTAAGTGTTAAATTTGGGTTTGAATCCCACACTTAGTGATAAGTTCAGGATAGGGTATAGAATATAACAAGCTAACAAGACAGAATATATGTGATCATGAAATGGATAGAGGGTTAAGAAACTCCCCAGATAACGTTTTGACATTTTGAAGCTTATGAAATTTTGCAGGGAAGAGAGAGTCGAAGCGAGCTTTCTTCTGCATTCTTCTTGAAGGACAGCAAGCTTCATACGGGGTTATCCGGTGTCATGTATCCAACGTTATCATAAATCAACTTCAATTCTTTTAAGTGGGAATCCTTATGGTGTAGAATCCCATACTTTAGGTTTTGAAGAAGTTGGAGTGATTTCGATAAGTGTTTGTGGTGTGGGGAGTGATCCAACACTTAGTTCTTTGAAGTGCTAAGATACAAGGAAGTTTTGAGAAGAACGAGGCCCCTCCATGAGATGTTGAATGTTCCGCAGTCTGCAAATATTGAAAACTGGTTCGGGTTGCCTTTTGACTTCATGGATTTTCTTCTTGAAAGTGCGTCATCTCACCTTTTTTCCACGTTCATACATCACAACATTTCTACTTATTTGACAGAAAGAAAATAAAACATAATAAGTAAAAGCGTAATATAGATAAGGATAGAGTGATCAACCAACTAGTGGCTGATACAAATAAGTTCCAAAAGTAGGTTCAACAGTAGCCAAACAAACACAAGATAATAATAATAATAAAAATGTCTGAAACCAAAGTCAAATGATGCAAATGGGGTAGAACTATGAGGCTGGGGATCCCTGGTCAGGTGCATCAATATGCTGAGTAGGAGCTGGTGCTGCAGATGGTCCTACGACTGACTGCTGGCCACTAGATACTCTCTGTCCCTGTTCTTCAGCATTGATCAGTTTGAGCTGAATCAATATGTCTCTGAGGGTAGCTGCTGGCAGTCTCATCGGATCAGTGTAGCCCCACTCTAGCAAAATAGCCGAAGTAACCCCTGCTTGCTCTAGTAAGGTCATGTAAGCCTGACGTAGCATGCTCTCTGTCGGTACAGCTGAGGAAGAGATCGGTCCCAAGTTTAATAGCATCCCGGAAGTGTCAAAAGATACAGCATCCGTGCCCAAGTAGACTGTGTCAGCACGGTAAGATCCACTGGCGACTGGCTGGGCAGGATGAGAAATCACAGGTGCAGAAATCACTGGCTGAACTACCGGTATCTCGGTCTCAACTGAGTGGACCTGCTCTGGTATTGGTGTGGTCCGGATAGCGGGTGATGGTGTATGGGTGGTATGTGATGGGATGGATGTATGTGGTGGTGCTATGGCTGGTGGTGGTGGACCGCATCGGTACATGTAAGGCTCTGGGTCAGGAATACCAAGTTTCCTGGAAATCAACAGCTGATGGGAACGGCTAACCTGAAGAGCATGCAAAAGATAATATTGTGTCAGCAAGGTCACTGGATCTGTGTAGTGAACAGTAGCCTGAGCTGGTGGCTCGGCAGTCTCAGCTCCTCTATGCGGGACACTAGCATGAGTAGTAGGTGCTCGGGCTCTATCAGATGGGCCATCCTCAGTATCTGCAACAGGTGAGGATCCTCTAACACGCTTCCCAAGGAGACGACATCCTGGAATGATCTGTTTGGTGTTCTTCCATAGGCACTGTCTCTGCTCATCTACCTCAACAAGATGGATCAACTTGTAGTAGTCCAAGTTGAATGGCAAAGAACGAGAACAAACAGTAAACTCCTCAGTGTGGGCCTCAGTCAACAATCCCATACTATACAGCAATCTAGTAATAATCGACCCCATGAACATGTGCCTATCCATGTCTGTCTCACCCCCAAGTCTCTCAGTGTCGCACCCCCAAATTATGATGCGGAAGCGGGACGGTTCGGGGCGCGACTAATCAATACACAAAGCACATAAGATACATAATGAACGACCACTACATGCGTCGTTTTACAAATACATTGATTAACGTAAAAGTCTACATATGTTTTACAAAAGACGAGTTCGCATAGATATTTGAGAGATTCTAATACATATCTAATTTTAGCAAAATATAGAAATGCAGGGAAATCTCTTGATGTATATATGATTGCATGCGACTCGAGCTACAGTATCCTGATGGGCAGTCCAACCTACTGCTGAGTACCTGAGATAACATGCTAAAAGGTCAGCTATAAAGCTGGTGAGCTCACAGGTTTGATAGGATAATATATGATTTGTGAACCGTAAGATTTAATGAGTTGATTTACAAAGCATGTAAATAATTGAATAATGAGTATCACATTAATATTTGTAATTAAACAAATAAGTAAAGATTGATACAACTAACATGAGCACATAGTCTGAGCTTAACTGAGGGGTCAGGATCACAATCAAGTGCCTGATCGAGGGTGCCTCTATGCGTATGCCTAATCAACATACGTTTGAACAAATGATAATGCGTCCGTTTGACAGGTTAGTGCTTGCTAACTCGGACGGGGATTGTCAATCCCATATGGTACCATACACTAACATTCACGCTAAATAATATTAACAGAACTATGCTTCAGAGGACTTTGATTGATTAGATGAAAACAACTCATGCAGCATACGTGATAATTTGATACTTGCGTTCACTTGTAAAACAAAACGAGCATGTATCTCACCCCTAGGTAAAAGCATTTAAAAAGGGGCTATGAGACTCACCTGAGCCTAATGAATTGTTAGCCAACAATTACAATGATTTACAATGATTTGATGTCGTTACAACGACTGAACCTGCAGGGCGTCTTAGACGCGCAAGGTTTTGATAAATGATTAGATTCTTGAAACCTGCCGGGCGTATTAAACGCGCAAGGTTTAATTGATTTGATGACACTATGGACCATCTATGCTAGTTATTCCCTTAACTAGTTTTGACCAAATACTTTGGTTAATGATTATGTTTGAGTTTGTGAAAATGTTTATGGCCCATTGGTGATTGATTGAAATTAAGATTCCGATAACATAAACATGTTTGTTTCGTATAAATGAACTTTGTTTTGAAAACGTATCGTATCGAATATAAATAATTTGAGTTCGTATAATTATGATACGTTATAAAAATTATTTATAGTTATTGAACTTATAAAAGCATATTTGAAGTGTTTAAATGTTGTATCGTATAAGTATGAAATATATCGCGATGTCCGACACTTAGTGTAAACCTTTAGTTTTAAGTTTATGGAAAAACGGGGGTCCGAATACTAAAATACGCCATTTTCGACCCCTAGATGACTCCGGATGGCCTAAAACTGCTAGGCTAAGGTACTTAGCCTTGACCATTGGGTTGTTTTTGAATGACCGAGCGAATTTGAGCCCAATCCGTTACAATAAATTTTTCATCGAGAAGCTACCCTGTTTTAAGTTGTTAAATCGTCGACGTTTTCGAAAATTTATTTGTTCTGTTTTAGCTAGAATTCACAGGGCTAGTTTATTGATCCGTTTGATCATGAAATAAAAAGGGGGAATCCGCCGGATTCTCTTGAATCCGCCGGATTGGTGGCACTTGTGGGGAATACGCCGTATTCCTTTGAATACGACCGTATTCATGAAAAATAGAGGGAATACGCCGTATTCCCTTGAATACGCCGTGTTCATATTTTCTGGGCGGGAATACACCGTATTCCCTTGAATACGCCGTATTCCGAGGTCTGGTTCGAGTCTGTCGTTCCAAAATTCACCCAAAACCCATTTTTAATCCGCAAACAACCAACAATGATCTATCCTAACATTAATACATGATGATATACGTTATTTAAACACGGAATTACAAAGTTTAAGTTAACGATTCCTTACAATTTAAAAATGGAGCTTGGACGGCGATGATGATGATGATCCACGAAATGATGATGATAATCTGTTGCTTGTTACTTGTTGTTGTGGTTTGCGATTTTTGAGAGAGAGAAAGAGCCGAGAGAAATGAAGAAGAAGAATGAAAATGAAAACAAAGGGTGTGTTCGGTGGTTTATGCCCAGCTCCAATAATTGGAGTTGGGTGGCTCCAATGCGAAGTACAAAATACCCGTGTTTTTGTACCCGATCGAAAAGTAGTAAAATGTTTTAATTCGATAAATTTCTAAAAATGAAATCGTACGTATTTTAATCGAAGTATTTTAATAAAAATACTTTTAATGAGATATAAAAATATATCTTTGTTTTATCTTTCTGAGACGGACACGATTTGAATGTTTTCGTCGCGTTTGGGTAAAAAGGTATAAAACGAAATATGTTTTATTTTATCTAATGTAAATAATAATTACTATCTCCAATAATAATACATTATTTATATGTTTTTTCGCGGATCTTTTACATTAGTACGATACGAATACTTTATATATTATCAAAATAATATATAATAAATATGTAGATATTAAATAATCATTCGGTATTACTTAATATTTGATTTTCACCAATGCCGTATAAATGAATCGGAAATTTGACCGATTTGAAAATGAACGATTTAATATAATCGCGTATTGATATATATTCAACAATATATATTTTGATACATACAATTAGCCTAATACATAGAACTAATTACACGTATTTCTAAATGATTAGGAACTAAAAACTAGTCCTAATTTGGCGGGTGTCACATTCTCCCCTTGTTAAGAGAATTTCGTCCCGAAATTCAGCTTTGAGTTGATGCGTGAGTGGAGTCTGAAAATAGATGTGGATATTTGAGTCGCATCTGATATTCCCGTTCCCCGGTGAATTTCGGACCACGCCGCGAATTCCACCGAACTTTGACTATAGGGATACGACTTTGGTTAAGCTGTTTGACCTCACGGTCCATGACCTCCACTGGTGTCTCGACAAAATGAAGTTTGTCGTCGATTTGAATTTCCTCGAGCGGGATAATGAGTGTCTCGTCGGACAGGCATTTATTCAGGTTAGAAATGTGAAATGTGGGATGCACGCTACTAAGCTCTGGAGGTAGCTGCAATCGATAAGCGACTGGACCAATCCTTTCAAGGATCTCAAAAGGTCCGATGTATCTAGGGTTTAACTTTCCACGATTGCCAAATCGGATGACACCTTTCCAAGGTGATATTTTGAGTAATACTCGATCCCCAACTTGGAACTCGAGATGCTTGCGTCTCACGTCAGCATAACTCTTCTGACGATCACGTGCGGCCTTCAGTCGTTGTTGGATACCAACGATCTTCTCGGTGGTTTCATGAATGATTTCTGGACCAGTGAGTTGGCTATCTCCAACTTCGGTCCAACAAATAGGCGATCGGCACTTACGACCGTACAGTGCCTCGAATGGTGCAGCCTTGATGCTGGTGTGGTAACTGTTGTTGTATGAGAATTCGCACAAAGGCAAATGATGCTCCCAATTTGCACCAAAGTCAATTACGCATGCGCGTAACATATCTTCCAGTGTTTGAATAGTCCTTTCACTTTGGCCATCGGTTTGTGGATGATAGGCTGTACTCATATCTAAACGAGTACCCAATGACTTTTGCAATGATTGCCAAAAGTTAGATGTGAATCGGCTGTCTCTATCAGAGATAATTGAGATTGGAACGCCGTGTCGGGATACGATCTCCTTCAAATAGATTCGTGTGAGACGTTCCATTTTGTCAGTCTCCTTGATGGCGATAAAATGAGCTGATTTGGTGAGCCGGTCTACGATTACCCAAATGGTGTCGCAACCGCTAGCTGTTCTTGGGAGTTTAGTGATGAAATCCATAGCGATTTGCTCCCATTTCCATTCTGGAATGTCCGGTTGTTGTAGCAAACCGGTGGGCTTCTGATATTCAGCTTTAACTTTTGAACATGTGAGGCACTTGCTGACATACGTGGCAATCTCTGCTTTCATGTTTGGCCACCATTATGATCCCTTGATGCCATGATACATCTTGTCAGATCCAGGATGTATAGAATATTTGGACTTGTGAGCTTCATCCATCACAAAGTCTCGAAGATTCCCAAACTTGGGTAACCAGATTCGGTTTGCGAAGTATTTGACCCCATTGGGTTTGGTTTCAAATTGATTCTCCATATTTCGCAAGGCCTCTTCCTTGATGTTTTCAGGTTTCAATGCTTCGAGTTGAGCAGTGAGAATTTGAATGATTAGATCATTATGGATGGTTATGCTAAGGGCTCGGACTCGAAGTGGTTTTATGCGCTCTTTGCGACTTAGGGCATCGGCAACTACATTAGCCTTCCCTGGATGATACTTGATTTCACAATCATAGTCGGTGAGTAACTCGACCCAGCGACGTTGCCTCATATTGAGATCTTTCTGATCGAATATATGCTGGAGGCTTTTGTGATCAGTGAAGATGGTACATTTTGTGCCATACAGATAGTGTCTCCAAATCTTGAGAGCGAACACTACGGCTCCTAATTCGAGATCATGAGTTGTGTAGTTCTTCTCGTGAACTTTGAGTTGTCGGGAGGCGTAGGCAATAACCTTGTCTCGTTGTATCAACACGCAACCAAGACCTTGGTGTGAGGCATCGCAGTATACCACAAAGTCTTCATTGCCTTCGGGTAATGATAGAATTGGTGCACTACAAAGCTTTTGCTTCAATAGCTGAAATGCTGACTCTTGTTTATCAGTCCAATCGAACTTCTTTTCCTTCTGAGTCAGTATTGTGAGAGGTTGAGCTATTTTGGAGAAATTCTCAATGAAGCGCCGATAATAACCTGCCAGTCCTAAGAATTGGCGTACTTCGGTCGGCGTCGTCGGTGCTTGCCAGCACTTGATAGCCTCAATCTTTGATGGATCTACGTGAATTCCTTGACTATCAATCACATGACCAAGGAATTGAACGGTTTGCATCCAGAACTCACACTTGGAGAATTTAGCATATAACTCTTCGTGTCTAAGAAGTTCTAGAATGACTTTGAGATGCTGCGCGTGCTCTTGCTCATTGCGCGAGTAAATAAGAATGTCATCGATGAAAACAATGACAAACTTGTCGAGATATGGTTTGCACACTCGGTTCATAAGGTCCATGAATACTGCCGGTGCGTTAGTCAAACCAAAGGGCATCACTTGGAACTCATAATGTCCATAGCGAGTTCGGAAGGCAGTCTTTGGGATGTCGATATCACGAACTCGTAACTGATGATAACCTGATCTTAGATCTATCTTCGAATAGAAACTTGACCCTTGAAGTTGGTCGAATAGGTCATCAATACGAGGAAGTGGGTAACGGTTCTTGACGGTCAATTTGTTCAACTTTCTATAGTCGATACACATTCTGAATGAACCGTCTTTCTTTTTCACAAACAGAACCGGAGCTCCCCATGGTGAAGAACTCGGTCTAATGAATCCCTTATCTAGGAGTTCCTGCAACTGAGTAGACAACTCCTGAAGTTCTGAAGGGGCTTAAACGATATGGGGCTCGTGCAACGGGTGCTGCCCCCGGCACGAGATCGATCGAGAACTCAACTTGTCTCGGTGATGGAAGACCAGGTAAGTCTTCGGGAAAGACTTCTGGATAATCTCTAACAATGGGCACATCCTCAAGTCGTTTCTCTTCCGACTTTTTCTCCAAGACATGTACGAGGATCGCCTGGTACCCTTTCCTAAGGTACTTGCGAGTTTTCATGAAGGATATGATATTCAGTCTCGTCCTACTGGTCTCCCCTTGTATGATTAGAGTACTACCGGTGACAAGAGGTATACGGACGATTTTGTCATAGCAGACAACTTCAACTTGGTGCTTGGATAACCAATCCATGCCAACAATGACGTCGAAACTTCCAATCTCAACCGTTATAAGGTCAATAGAGAAGATCTCATCGGATAGATTTAAAGTGCAATTCAGTATCACACTATTGGTCTCTATTAACTTGCCATTAGCTAATTCTACAATGTACTTATCATCAGGGACCACATTCGGTCTTGAGGGCTTCTCATGAGTTTAGAATAAATGCTCTTCCTTTAGCAGTGTTGTTGTTGAATCTCATTCCGAGGACAATACTCATCCTTGAGCATCTTCTTCAGTTCAGTACATGGAGTTTTGAGAGCAACGTCTATGCCCACGGATTGGGCATAACTGTTCCATAGTGTTAGAGTATCATCCCTAAAGTGTAGGTGGAGAACTGGATCTTGTAGTCCTCAGGGTAGTTACAATTGCGAAAGACTAGCTCCATCTTTTCCAACCAGTGTAATAAACCAATAGCACCTTCAGTGCCTTTGAAGTTTAAAGTGACTTGCAGCTGAGAAAGTCCTTGTAGGAACAAGGCTTGATGACAGGAGGAGGAGTGGTATTGACTGTATCTTCATTCATTTGAGCGTCTCGAGCAGCCATGGCTTCGGCTACAGCTCGGGTAACTGCAGCATTAAGTTCAGCTGGACTGAAACCTTTCCTCTTTGGCGGCATGATTTAGATGCGAGTTTGCAAGTGGGTGGGGTACGGTTTTACTTATGGGAACCTATAGTCCTTCTAACAACAGGTTCCACTTGTGATTCCAAAGAATTAGAATGATGGAGGAAGTACGAATGATATATTCCTCGTGAACATGTGATTTGTACAGCGGAATGTGTTGTGAGATGTTATGTGCGTATAAAAGGGATAGACGATAGTAATTCATACGCATCATCTTTGGTAGTGAAGATGTTAAAGAGTGTATTATCGTGTGTGATCTATATATATTCAATATATATAATAGCTTAGAAGATAATACGCGAGTGGGGCTTAATCATATATCTTCAATATATAATAGCCTATAAGGTAGCACATAAATGAGGCCTATGTATGTATATACGCCTATATCGCATAATAGCCTAATGATTGTCTAACACAAACCAAGTATAAGTCTCGGTTTCTCTCGTGGTCAGAGTCAACTATCGCATTCCTGTTCAACATAACCCCTTTCAGTTTTCACATCGTATTCATTTAATTATACATAGTTAGCTAAGCTATGTTAAATTAAACTCATATGGTGTAATCACTGAATCAGTTATATCTAATAAGAAATACTGCCTAACGGTCATAGTCTAGGCCCACTAAATGCAACCTAGTTCACTATAATCTTAGGCTCTGATACCAATCTGTCGCACCCCCAAATTATGATGCGGAAGCGGGTCGGTTCGGGGCGCGACTAATCAATACACAAAGCACATAAGATACATAATTAACGACCACTACATGCGTCGTTTTACAAATACATTGATTAACGTAAAAGTCTACATATGTTTTACAAAAGACGAGTTCGCATAGATATTTGAGAGATTCTAATACATATCTAATTTTAGCAAAATATAGAAATGCAGGGAAATCTCTTGATGTTTATATGATTGCATGCGACTCGAGCTACAGTATCCTGATGGGCAGTCCAACCTACTGCTGAGTACCTGAGATAACATGCTAAAAGGTCAGCTATAAAGCTGGTGAGCTCACAGGTTTGATAGGATAATATATGATTTGTGAACCGCAAGATTTAATGAGTTGATTTACAAAGCATGTAAATAATTGAATAATGAGTATCACATTAATATTTGTAATTAAACAAATAAGTAAAGATTGATACAACTAACATGAGCACATAGTCTGAGCTTAACTGAGGGGTCAGGATCACAATCAAGTGCCTGATCGAGGGTGCCTCTATGCGTATGCCTAATCAACATACGTTTGAACAAATGATAATGCGTCCGTTTGACAGGTTAGTGCTTGCTAACTCGGACGGGGATTGTCAATCCCATATGGTACCATACACTAACATTCACGCTAAATAATATTAACAGAACTATGCTTCAGAGGACTTTGATTGATTAGATGAAAACAACTCATGCAGCATACGTGATAATTTGATACTTGCGTTCACATGTAAAACAAAACGAGCATGTATCTCACCCCTAGGTAAAAGCATTTAAAAAGGGGCTATGAGACTCACCTGAGCCTAATGAATTGTTAGCCAACAATTACAATGATTCACAATGATTTGATGTCGTTACAACGACTGAACCTGCAGGGCGTCTTAGACGCGCAAGGTTTTGATAAATGATTAGATTTTTGAAACCTGCCGGGCGTATTAAACGTGCAAGGTTTAATTGATTTGATGACACTACGGACCATCTATGCTAGTTATTCCCTTAACTAGTTTTGACCAAATACTTTGGTTAATGATTATGTTTGAGTTTGTGAAAATGTTTAAGGCCCATTGGTGATTGATTGAAATTAAGATTCCGATAACATAAACATGTTTGTTTCGTATAAATGAACTTTGTTTTGAAAACGTATCGTATCGAATATAAATAATTTGAGTTCGTATAATTATGATACGTTATAAAAATTATTTATAGTTATTGAACTTATAAAAGCATATTTGAAGTGTTTAAATGTTGTATCGTATAAGTATGAAATATATCGCGATGTCCGACACTTAGTGTAAACCTTTAGTTTTAAGTTTATGGAAAAACGGGGGTCCGAATACTAAAATACGCCATTTTCGACTCCTAGATGACTCCGGATGGCCTAAAACTGACTAGGCTAAGATACTTAGCCTTGACCATTGGGTTGTTTTTGAATGACCGAGCGAATTTGAGCCCAATCCGTTACAATAAATTTTTCATCGACGTTTTCGAAAATTTATTTGTTCTGTTTTAGCTAGAATTCACAGGGCTAGTTTATTGATCCGTTTGATCATGAAATAAAAAGGGGGAATCCGCCGGATTCCCTTGAATCCGCCGGATTGGTGGCACTTGTGGGGAATACGCCGTATTCCTTTGAATACGACCGTATTCATGAAAAATAGAGGGAATACGCCGTATTCCCTTGAATACGCCGTGTTCATGTTTTCTGGGCGGGAATACGCCGTATTCCCTTGAATACGCCGTATTCCGAGGTCTGGTTCGAGTCTGTCGTTCCAAAATTCACCCAAAACCCATTTTTAATCCGCAAACAACCAACAATGATCTATCATAACATTAATACATGATGATATACGTTATTTAAACACGGAATTACAAAGTTTAAGTTAACGATTCCTTACAATTTAAAAATGGAGCTTGGACGGTGATGATGATGAAAACGAAGGAGATGATGATGATGATCCACGAAATTATGATGATAATCTGTTGCTTGTTACTTGTTGTTGTGGTTTGCGATTTTTGAGAGAGAGAGAGAGCCGAGAGAAATGAAGAAGAAGAATGAAAATGAAAACAAAGGGTGTGTTCGGTGGTTTATGCCCAGCTCCAATAATTGGAGTTGGGTGGCTCCAATGCGAATTACAAAATACCCGTGTTTTTGTACCCGATCGAAAAGTAGTAAAATGTTATAATTCGATAAATTTCTAAAAATGAAATCGTACGTATTTTAATCGAAGTATTTTAATAAAAATACTTTTAATGAGATATAAAAATATATCTTTGTTTTATCTTTCTGAGACGGACACGATTTGAATGTTTTCGTCGCGTTTGGGTAAAAAGGTATAAAACGAAATATGTTTTATTTTATCTAATGTAAATAATAATTACTATCTCCAATAATAATACATTATTTATATGTTTTGTCACGGATCTTTTACATTAGTACGGTACGAATACTTTATATATTATCAAAATAATATATAATAAATATGTAGATATTAAATAATCATTCGGTATTACTTAATATTTGATTTTCACCAATGCCGTATAAATGAATCGGAAATTTGACCGATTTAAAAATGAACGATTTAATATAATCGCATATTGATATATATTCAACAATATATATTTTGATACATACAATTAGCCTAATACATAGAACTAATTACACGTATTTCTAAATGATTAGGAACTAAAAACTAGTCCTAATTTGGCGGGTGTCACACTCAGCGATCAAGAAAGCAACATTCAGATTCTTTCCTCCTATGATTGCTTCCATGAACTTCAACTCTTCGGCACTCACAGCACCACCTTCCTTCTTTCCAAATATAGAACATGCTAACAACTTGTGAAGGATGTGATGAACCGGCTTGATGAAAGTGGATGACTTAACACAGCTCCTAAAGTTTGATCCTGCTAAATCCATCCAAATATCCTTATGGTTCCTGTTTGGTAGGCTGGAGATATCTTGAATACTGTTTCTGAACCATGCAGAGTTGACCTGAGACTCTGTATATAAACCAAGATACACTCCCAAGTCGGCAACTGAGATATGATGAATCTGTTCCTGAAACCTGAATGAAATCTTTCTTTTGTCGGATACGCTCATTTTTGGATTCAGCTGGTAAGTCATCATGAACTCTGTCACTACTTCTCGGTATGCATACTCATCTATATCGAAGAGACGGAGAAGGGCATTGTTCACTTGACCATCGGTCTCATACATCAACAAACTCTTCAACTCATCCCTGATCCCTAGCTTAATCATGTCTTTCCATACCACATACCGATTACTGCCTATCGGTCGCTGCAACCATTGGCGAATGAGTGACCTATTCTTTGAAGATTTGACCAAGTAGCTGAGTGAAGGTGGGCAATTTTCCATCTGTGATAAAAGACAAGAAAAGATTAGACCATAACCGTGATATATTAATGGATATGCTAAAGTACTTCCAAATTTTCAGAAAAAATTGGAAATGTAGGCTTTAGAAATGGGCATATCCAGAAATTTTAAAATTGCTAAACCTAACTGCAACCAATCACAAATCCAAAAACTTTTATCAACTTATGTCTAACTAAGGGGAAGTGGCACAAAGCTTCAAGTTCCTAGCATAATCAAAGCAAGTCAACAAGGTACCTAACTTAATTATCTCAAGCACTAAAAACTTAAATACTTTATGTTCATGGTTAATCAATCTAATTGAGATTACTACTTTGGATAAATCCAAGGTCATATAATTACCTCAAGTAAATCAATTAATCATAAAAGGGCATATTACCAATTAAATATGCAATCCAATATTCCGCAATTTCCAAAAGACATAAAGCTTTATTTACATGATTTCAAGCAAAGAATGGTAGTAAACTTATTTGACAAAATGGTAGTTTTTAGAAAATGGCGTTTTTGTTGGTTTCATTTCAAAGTTATACACTTTATTAATTAAAGTGATAGACTTAAAAAAATGATTAATGAACCGAAGCTTGTTTTGACAATTTTGTAAGCTTTTTAAGTTTAGAAAAGTCATAAACATGGTTTAAGAATAAAAGTTTTAAGTAAAAATGATGTTTATGATGATTTTATCAAAAATGAGCTTACTTTAATTACCAAAAACTAGCTTAATCATTTTCTAATTGCAAATGATCAATCAAAACATGTTAACCTATCATATTTAAGCATAACTCAATCAACAAAAGTCAACATAAGCAATTAATCAACCAAAAAGTCAAACTAGCCATAGTTCATCCAAAAAGTCGACACTTTAATCTCCAATCTTGCAATTAAGCCAAAAAATCACTAGATTAAGCTTGTAATCATGTTAAGCATCAAGATAAGCATGAAATAACTCTAAAGATTGCAACTTTTAACCATGAAATCTATGAAAATGAGTTACAAGCCCTAATTTTTAAAGTTTCATGAAAATCACAAAATTAGGTCAAGAATTACCTTAAACTTGATGTAGTGATGTTGTGGATGCAAGAAAGATCATAAAATGATGAATTTTGAGCTTGGAATCATGCAAAATGGTTGAGTAATGAAGATTTGAGGGTGTGGTGATGGTGGCCGACGGTTTGGGGGAGAGAAGAGGGAAGAAGATGAAGATTTTTATGTTTTGTCTTATGTGTGTGGCCAAAAGTCCCTTTTATACCCTTTCAAACGCACGCGATTTAAAATTTGCGAAAGATACGAAACATACAAGTAAAATTTTAAAGTTTAAAATTTTAAATAAAATAATTTTAAAAAGTATGTTCGTAATTTTCTGAATCTTTACGCGTAGTCTGAAAAAGATATTGCGAATCGTATGCGAAATCATATACGTTTTTTTTATTTAAAACAAGACAATCTTTTTGTGTTCTTTAAAATCCAAGACAAATTCATAACAAATTTTTCAAAATTTAAAAATAAACTTTTTCGAACTTTCTGAAAATGTCTGAAATTCGTTACTGTGTCGTGCGAATTTGAATTTTAAAAGAACGTTTTCTTGTGTTTTTAAATGCAAGCTTTTAAATTTAAAAATAAACCACTAATATTACTTAGCCTAAATACTTAAAATAAAACTAAATTAACTAAAGTTTGGGTTGCCTCCCAAAAAGCGCTTGGTTAAAGTCGGTAGCTCGACTTTTGGACAAATTTATTGAATATTGCCCAAGAGCAATTGTTTAAGTGAATTTGGTGCTCTTGGTTGAGGGAAAGTGTAGCGAGGAATAAAGTCACAAGTGAGAATCTTAATGACAGAATCAACTAGGTCTGCGGGATGTAACGAGAATCGTTCGTGTTCAGTGAGAAACATACGTTCCTTTTTGCCTAAATCTAGAAGATTGTCAATAAACTTGTTAAATTCCTTTCTAACTTTCTTAGGGTTTGAAATTCCGTTTCGTGACCCGTCATCTATATGGTTTAAGTCATGAAGAAGCATTCCTAGGGTTTGTTGAAATTTCCATTCTTCTCTTGAATCGGGATCTCCGGTGGTAGTGTGAACTGACTCCGTGATTTCTTCGATTAAAGATGTTTGTGAAACAGTGAAAGGAAATTTTGACTGAGCAAGTAACAAAGTGAGTGAGACGTTAATATCCTTCCTTCCAGCAAAGAAAGTAGCTTCCATGTTATCGTCAGTGGCTCCAGGGAATATCTCTAACAACTTGTTGATCATGTAAGTAGCAGGGTGAACGAAGAATGGAATTTTATCAGAAATGACGAGAGATATAGCGGGATCTTTGCTGATCCCGAACTCAAGCTCATAAATCATAGCCGCAACATGACGATTAATTAGGGTTTGGGAAACCGGTTGATAATCGGTGCAGGCGAATAGGTCCATTAGTAGGTCTATTTCTGATTTAAGCTTTAGTTCTTGCTCTCGATAATGTGTGAAGATACCTTCCTCCTTTTGATTTGGAAGATGGTGGAGAATACCAACCTGTTTTTTTATCCTACGAGTGACTTCTCTTTGTTCAACTGAAAAAGGAAAGTCAGACGTTTTGAGTTGTCTAGCAAATGCCCGACAAACATCCAATCTCCTATCAGGATCAAAAGAGTTACCTACGTAGAGGATATTTTCTTCAGGTTTGATTGGTAGAGTCCTATCAACAACACGATAGATGGTGTACTCAGGTTCGGGTACAAGGTTCAAAAAGATAGGTGATTTTGGAGGGTATTTGTAAACTTCTTCATCCCAGGGTGGAAGACGTTCTTCAATTGGTGGAAAACGAAAGGGTTGAAGATGTTCAGAGTTACTCTCGACAAAACCAGATGAGGTAGGGAATTGAAAGAAGTTTTCTAAGGAATATGAAATCTCAGGAGCAGGTATAACCTGATAGCTTAGAATGCTAGATGCAGAAGTTGAGATCTTCTGATGAGAATCATGGGTTCCTAAGTCAAGGTCTAAGAATTGCCCTATGGTTCTAGATTCATCGTCTGAATTAGCGGAAATAACTTCGGAAGAGGATACAGACGAAGAGTAGACGTCAGATTCCAACTCTTGTTCTAAGCAGGCGAAGAACTCAGCGTCATCCATGGCCATCATTTCTTCGGACGTCTTAAGGGCGAGTGGAGAAATGGGGCTAGACGGAAATGAATCATAGAAAGATATTTTTGTATTTTTCATTTTTAATTTTAACTAAATTAAACTATCTAAATTATTCTAAAGAAAGCAAATAACTACCAACTAAGTTTGAGAAAACCTAATTGGAAAGGATCTCCTAAAAGCTAGAATATCTAAGGTGGCTTCAAATCGTAACGCTCTACGATCACCGGCAGCGGCGCCAAAAACTTGTCGCGACTCCTATCGGTCGGTCGGATTTGACTCCGGTCGTTGTTCCAACAACAACAGAAGCGGCGGACAGTGAGTTTTAAATATATATGAGCTGGGGCTCAAACTATAAGTACTACCTACCTTAGGAGCAAGCAGTAAGTATAACTCAAGGTCGTTCTTAAATCGGAGCGAATTGAAATAAAGCGGGTCACAAAAGATTATGGTCGCAATTAGGATGGGGGTAGGTAGATAGATTTTGGATTGATTTGGTTGGTTTTGTTTTATAATTATCCTAAATGCAGAAAAGTAAATAACGAGAAATGAAATTAGGGTTTAAGCAGACAGGTAGAGATGTGATTGCTGAAACTTGGATAATTAGGGTTTCGGGATGATGTTCATTATAAAATTGATTGGAGATTTACCAGATAAAGAGTAGACATACTTTCGGTGTAAACACTAGGACCCTATGTTCAGGTGAAACCCTAGAAACATATGTTACTGGAATCCTAGGTTATCATGATTCTGATCAGATCAGGCTGTTTTCAAACCCTCCTGAGCCTTTGCTTAACTAAGACAAAGTCACCCTAAATATTCTAGGGATCAGGCATAAGGCAACAGACCGCAATTGTATTTACTGACCTTTCTTAACACCTAATCGTCTATTTACTTTTATTATAGCAAATACTGATTGTATCCTGTGTATGTTAAACTATTGGTGTGATTAGGGTTTTGCATGTCTAGGTATATGATTGACACTACCCTGTATTGTTCCTATTGAAGCACATTCTTAACCATCGTAAATATAGACCCTCCTTTACAATCAGGCGTTCATCCCTAGGAATAATCACGGTGTACAGGGCAATTAGGCATTTCCACAGTGTTCCAAACCCTAGATGTACTGACGGTGTACTAGGCATTTAAGCATTTCCACAGTGTTCCAGATCTTAGGTGTACTAACGGTGTACAGTGCAACAAGCATTTCCACAGCTTTGATTCCTAGACCACAGTTCTATAAGGATCACTTCTAGGTAATTCACGATGAAACAATCCATGGCATTTCCTTAGCTTCCACGTATTTGTACTCCACACGAGGTGTTTCCAACGCTATACGAAGTACCGTGCCTTTTAAAGGAAAGTTCATAGTTTCATACTGTAACTGGAGATAACTGTATATTCATAGTATTAGGGTTGATCAGATCCTATCCTAGGGCAACAGTCACGTGAAAGTCTGGAAAGGGTGATGAGAGACTAGATCTATATTCAGGATAAGCTTAACCAGATAAACAGCATAACAATTTCCAATCGTATAAATGAAACATTAATTTAACATCATCCCTACTCCTAATATTTACATTTCAACAATCACAATATTAAACTACTCTATAAATATGGCAATATGCAGAATACAAACTGAAATAACATAAAGCACAATTATTATAACAGTAAGTAAAGTTTAGATATCACAGGGAATACAGCAGCGTAATACTGAGGATTACAAATAGTCTGAACTTGAAAAGCTCATTACAACAAGATTACCAAGCTAAAACTTCCTCTAGACTCGAACCGTAAGCTCAACCCTAACCTTTCTCCTCTAACTCCTAAGAGTAGTGCTAGAGAGAGAAAGTGAAAGAAAATGAGAGAAATGAAAATGAGAGAAATATGAAAGTGTGTGAATGTGTTAAGGTGTGTAAAATGAGGAGGGGTGATCCCCTATTTATACGCAAAGCTCAAAAATCAGCCGTACAACTCGCGAAACAGCACGTACAAGCAAACGAAGCACGATACGGGGGCAGGGGGGCCGTATATGGCCTTGGTAGGGCCGTATACGGTGTGTACATGGCCGTATACGGTCTTAGGTAGGCTGTATACGGTTTCCAAGGCCATATACAGTGTCCGTCTGATTTCGTTCGTTGCTTAAAACGCGCGTATCTCCTTCGTTATGCGTCCGTTTGACCTGATTCTTTCGCCTGTATCTTCGTAATTCCGTTACGCTTCTAATGATGCCAACTTCACTGAAATTGGATGTGTATAGCTCAAGCATATCCGAAATGACTTTATAGGGCCTGATACTGCTCAGTCTTCTCCGTTCTTTATCCGATTTGCATGATTCTTGATTTTCATGTCTCGATTTTACCTGTTTTATCATATGATGAAGTTAGAATGTGATCTATATAAGGTAAATGAGGCCGGATGATTTTGTGCACGTTTATTCGCCCTGATTTGCTTGTTATTTGGACGTTTTAGGTGATTTTTGCAGCAACGCCTATATTTAGACCACTTTAGTGAATTTTAGTAAATAATGATCATTTTGGAATGTTTTCACTAAAGATACGTCCAAAAAGTGCGGAATATTGCCCTTAAAAACATGACTATTTGAGTCACATCACTTGTCCTCAAGTAGACTATCAATTTAAAACTTTGAAACGTCAAAATTTCCAAAATAGTAGGCACACAAGGGCGCGTTGGGACTTACATACAAGCTAGCATTTTGCAACTCAAATTTTTAGTTTAAAAATAATTCAACTTTAAGATTTAGTTATCAGGAAACTCTTCTAGGAAACCCAAATTTCTCATGCATTATTATTATGCATACAAGATGGCTCACAATGATTACCGATATTGTTGTCCACTTAAACAATCTATACTTAGGCAATTGAGCTTGACTTATCATTATTCTAGCAGTTTTACCCTTGATTCCCAATAGCAAAATACCCTCATACATATAACGTGCTAATATTACACATATTATGGATATCCAATTAAAACAATCATTTTTCAAGTCAAGACATTGGTGACAGGTCTGTGCCTCAACACAACAGAGCGACATAACTTGACTTTAGTTTAGCACAATAACTTTTTAGTCAAACCATTGGTAGCAGGTTTGTACCTTAGTACAACAAAGCCACATAATTTGACTACATTGTAAAATCTTGAGTTCGTTTAAACTCTTTTTGCTCTTTTTCATTAAATATACTGGCGGAGACCAGGTCTGTACTTACGTACAACAGAGGAAACAACACCCAGTATATCCCCAAATGATATTAATTAAATTCCAAAATTATGGCATATCGCACGCTATCATATATAAGAATTAAGACTAAAGTCATACATTGCTAAAGTTGCTCTCGGAATATGGCCTACTTCTTGCATTAATTTTAATTAATAGCTCAACAACGTATACATAGATTGCCTATCGATACATCACATGATGAACTATCTAATATTTTAAAATTTAAGTTCAAATTATCCTTTGAATTTTCCAGATTTGTTACAAGATTTTCTAAACTTAAAGAGAATACATTTTTAAAAGAAAAATTTGGGTTGAAAAATGACTAACATAGAATGCCTTCTAGCTATGTTCCCTAAAAAAAATGCCTTTAAAACAAAGTTTTAAAGTCTACCAATATTTATCGATTTATAACTCAGGACAAACACACTTCTTTTCCCCCATCCCCCACTTAAAATAAAGCAATGTCCTCATTGCAAAACAAGAAATCGTAAAATAGAGAATAGAAAAGAAGTGAATAGAAAACTCCCCTGATCTTGAAGAAAAATGCTTTCTTGATCTGATTAAAATATACAACAGCACACTTCCGTAGGCATCACGATTGCATTTAGCATATGCAATAAGCCTTTAAACCCCTCGGTATCCCGAGTGGACGAGTTATAGTCTCGTGAGGGTTTCCAGGGAACACACCCACAAAGTTCGAAACTGCAAACTAACAAGAAAACAAAAAGAAGAAAAAGAAAACAAAATATATATATTTTCCAACTTAATCGAATAAGCAACCGTTCCCCGGCAGTGGCGCCAAAAACTTGATGCGTGTGAAAGCTTCTAGTTTTATTATTTATAAATGGAAATACCTTATTAATACTATCACACAACCAGGCAAGAATACCCGATCGGAATAATATAGCTATGGTAAATCCAGGTCGAACACAGGAACGATGTTATTCAATTAAATTGGAATTATTAACTAAACTAATAAAACAGTAAGATATGGGGTACGTTTTAGTTCCGTGCGAACGTTCAATATGAACTAATTCCTTAAACCAATAACATAAAACAAGGTAAAGAGTAAAAGATAAACAATTGGAGATAGACATGTAATTGCTTAGGTTCTTCCGCTCAGATTCATATTATCTGGTTCATGTGTTTTGATTGTCTGATTGTGATTTCTTTTATATTAATTTAGTTCTAATCAAAGAATCCAAGTTAAATGTAAATTAGTCTCCGGTTCTGGTTAACTAATATCCACAATCTAGAGTCCCACATTAAAAATCGATCCGACGTTGCAAGAATGTTGTTCTATTGCGTGCTTTTCCCTAGATTGTGCATTAAGTGTTCACGACTTGTTATGATTGATCCTCGCGGTATGACTCAACAATACCTACTAATAATCTCTTATTAACTTTCTCATTTTAGATTGATTAGTTACTATTTTCTTAACCTATCAAACTCAATTTATTTAGCAATGATCAAAACCTAGATTTTAACCATCAATAATTAATAACACCAAGGTAAATCAATCTCAATGACACTATTAATCACGTTAAGTAATAACTAATAATCACTAATAAACAAGGTTCTACGGATAACATAACAATCTCAAATCAGACAATTGATCCAAAACACAATTATAACCATCAAATAATCATAATCCAAAGTTATTAAACTAAACAATTAACAATAAGTCTAATCCATCATTCAATTATACAAAATCAGTTTCATAATCTCAAATAAAACACATAGACGATGTTTGAATGGAAATTGGAAAAAGATATGCAAACCGAATTATAAACTGAATGAAGTAGAATCAATAGGAATTGATCCTAGTCTTTTCCGCCTCCGAATCGCCATCGATTCGCTCCCAAAATGAGGGAAAACCATCTGCTTGTCGACTGCTATTCCTGGTTTTGGGTATTGGAAGTTCGGGTTAAAATGAGATTAAATGAGATTTTAACCTAATTCTGCGGAATTGATCCATCCGCTGGATGGAATTTCCATCCGCCGGACGGATTGTTTATCCGCCGGTTGGAAGCACAAATTCAGTTTTCACCATTCGATTCAATCATCTCTTGCCTATCTTCAACTCTTATCTACTTCTCTTCACGATTAGCTCGTTCTCTGTTTCTTTTCGATCCAAGCTCCGATTAACTCCTAATTGCAAATATGAACGAAATGAGTATCTTATTCACATAAAATGCATTAGAAATCTATCCAGCACGGGGTAAATTAGCACTACAATATAGTACATTTTGGCGTTTATCATAAAGCTTTTGTTTATCAAACTCATACACATTTTACCAAAAAAAGCTTTGAAAAAAGCTATCAAAAAATTGTCATTGAGGATGCTCTATAAGTTCTTAATCAAAATAGTGCCTACTATTTTCTTAACTAACAACTATATACAAACCTAGTGTTTTTTACTACTATATAACAATTACACATAAGTATTTAAACTACAATTAAGAACTATTTACAAACCCTAATTAAGAACTATTTACAATTAATTAAGAATTAAGAACTATTTATAATATACTTACAAGTTACAAACCTACTGTTTTTATAAAAATTAAAAACTAAAGAAACTACAATTTTTCATCTAATTTAAGATGTAAATAAAGCTTATAAACATAAATTTAAACATCTAATTACAAAAATTGAACATCAAATTACATAAATTAATATATGAGAATACCTTAAGTAGAGAGAGATGGGCGGATGATGGTCGGAGAGCGAGCGTCAAGGCAGGCGCACGGCCGGAGAAGGAAGGAGGTGGGCGGAGGCGAGTGCAGGCGGTGGATGGCGTTGGGTGGAGGTCGGATTCGGTGGTGGTGGCCGACACTATTTTAGGGGGGGAGAGTCGTGAGCGTGAACGAGATAGAGAGAGAGAGAGAGAGAGAGGGAGAGAGAGAGAGAGAGAGAGAGGGACTGATTTTAATTATTTCCCAATTAAAAGATATACACAATTATTATTAATTATTAAATACTTAAATATATATATATATATATATATATATATATATATATATATATATATATATATATATATATATATATATATATATATATATATATGTATATATATATATATCCGGTTCAAACGATTTTCGATTCCCAGTTGAACCGGGTTAAATCGAAAAACCGGCCGAGTTAATCATTTTCTCTTTCTTTTCAAAAAATCGGTTCTCACTGGCTCGTTTTTCCCTCAAAATTCAGTTCGACCGGTCCGGTCTAACCGGTTTTAAAAACATTGGAAAAATCTGGAAAAAGAGCGGTGGCAATTTCGTAAATAGTTGAAACTTTTGTTAACATTCATCATTCAATTTTAATGTGAATTATTTTTTTTTGTTCACACTTGTTGTTCATAGTAGTTAAGCTTTTGTTGGTAAAGTTTTTTTTTTTTTTTTTTTAACTTCAGGCTACAAATGGTGAAGCTTTTTATCCTTATTATGGTTGATAATTTTTTTCAACCTTCGTATATGCAAACGTATTTCTTTAAGTGGCTTTTTTTATTTCATGAATTTCTTAGCTTGTTGAAAACTGATTTTGGTTTAATTTTGAAGGTTTATATTTAGTGATGAAATATACTTAACCATTGTGTGAACATGAAAAAAAAATTTCACTTCTTCAGAATTTATGTGAGCTAAAATAAAATAAACATTCACCACTTATAACTTGTGTGAATCAATAATAAAAAAAACATTCATCACTCTGAAGCTACTGTTAACCAAAAAAAATAAAGCTTCACCATGTAAAAGTTTTTGTGAACAACAAAAAAAAAAAAACTTCACAATAGCAATTCTTATGTTAACCCGCCCAAATCAGACTTCAACATATTTACAATAATGCCACCGCCCAAATTGATATTTTTGATCAGGTGTGAAACACCCTGATTTTTTTTTAATCAAGGTCTATTTTAAATAGGGTAAATGATAAAAATCAGCTATGTATTGCCATAAAATATTCCAAGTATGCAACTTACCAAATAAATTGTTCAGACTTGTAACCAACTGGAAGGTTTCATGTTAGGATCTTTGAAAAGTGCAATATTACCATTTCAAGTTATAAAATGCTAACTATGCTTACACGTCATCTGCCACGCATACTTTTTTTTTCTAGGTCATTCATATATGTGGCATCCACGTCATCCATTTTGCTAAATTTAAGTCACTTTCCCCTTTATTTATATTTATAAAATAAACAATACAAATATAAATACGAAATACACACACACACATATATATATATATATATATATATATATATATATATATATATATATATAATATGACCAAATCACTCTCTCTTCCTCCCAAATCAATTATTATGAGCCAGAATACCAGATACATCACCACCATTATTACAACTTAATCACCACCACTAAACCAAACCCTAGATGTTCAAATAGCCCAACATAACCAGGCTATCACGTAATTACCACCATCTTTCACCTCACACCAAGATGGTAGTTGTGGCGGGTTTGCGCAGGAGCGGTGGCGGATCTAGCCGTTTAGATCCAAATCCGATGGTTTTCAGCCATAAGACGTCGGTTTCGAGGCCATGGTTTGATTCAAGATTTTGATTTCAAAAATTGTGATGTTCGATGTATGGCGGTGTTAACAGATAGAGCATTTGAAGATTTGGAAGTTGCGATGTCCTCGCCGGAGTTTGTTGATAACTTGAGAGGGGATGAAGAAATTGTTTTATAGAGTTTAAGACTACCACCATAAGAAATTGTTGCCTCCCTTAAATTCGACCTGGAAGTTGATGTTTATTGCCGGAACTGAAGTTTAAGGTTGCCGGAAATGAAGTTCGTGGGGTGGTCAGAATTTTGTGGTCCGAAATTCGCATGCACCATTGTTGATGTTTATTTCAAACTCTTTGATTCTCAAATCTATAAAATATGTGATGAATGTTATTTATATTTTCATGTTTTAATTTCAAATCCTTAAATTGTGGGTGCCGTCTGAAAATAGGGAAGAGGATGATTAGATTTGATATTATGTGGATTTTGAATTTTTGAGTTGAAGCAGGTTATCAATGGTGATTTATCATTTATGGTGTATTTTTATTATAAATTGAATTTACAAGATGATAAACTGAACCTACATTCTACAAGTAATAAATAATCATACACGTTTCTTACAAACATTACTATATAAATTGATGAACTGAAATGATGATACCTATCACTTTTTAAAAAAAAAAAAAAAAAAAAGTTAAATAAAAGCCACGTTACACTCATTTTCCATGTCACATTTAATAAAAAAGACAAAAATGTTTGAAACTCAAGTTGACCGGTCAAATAGGTAATCGGTTACCATATTACTCACATAAGATTGGTTGAATACTTAAACAATTTATTTGGTAGGTTGCATATTTAGAATATTTTGTGGCAGTACATAGCCGATTTTTGTCATTTATCCTTTTAAATAAAATCAACCTTAGAAACTCGTTACAATGTTTATTAAATCAACTTGAAACTCAAAACAAAACTTTCTCAAACAAGATGTTAGTACGCGATCGTAGCATAGCTATACAATCGCGTACCTTATACGTATGAACTTCTGTAAACGATTTAGTGTATGTTACGCGAACTTGTAAGTATCACGCGATCGCCTATAATTCACATGTACGCGAACCTGGTAACACAACGCGATCGCGTACCTAATGCATTGTGGCTACTGTTAAGGTTTTAGCTTATGGTACACGATTTGCTGTAGGCTACGCGATCGCGTACCTAAGCTGTACCTGTGAAAAATCCAGCAATCCAGTTTTAAACACATAATTTAACCAAAACCAAATTTGACACTTACTCAACTAAAAACGCAAATTTTTTGACAACTAAATCACACATCCAAACTACAACTTTACATACGAAAATAAAGCACAATAACAACTTGACTCTAGCTTCATAAATAAAATTTCAAACGAATTTTAACAACTTCTTAAAACATGTAACCCATCTAAATTAACACAACCACTTGCATCATTTGTTTTACATATTTTTCATGATTTTTGACTTCTCAAATGATGCAACTACCATCACATTTTTAATGTTCAAATTCTCAAACGGGTCATAATAACTACAATCACTTGTTCATACCCAATGATCAATTACAACTTAAAACATGACCATTGACAACAAAAAGGGGCTTCCACAATCGTATCTAGAACATGATTTTTCTTACAAAATAAAGGCATTCAACTTATTAACTCATAGTAAGTTCCACCGCTAGTCGTTCCTTGGCTCTTTACCCGTATTACCCCTTGACCACTTGTACCTATACACAACAACATAATAGTAATAAAAAAGGGTAAGCATGTATGTTTAGTAAGTAATGGGAAATAAGAAAATATCAACAACTACAACAAATAACTCGGTGATCATACTCAAATTACCAACCAACTACAATATTAAGGATCCTTAATCTACAACAATGTTCCTACTCAAAGGAACACTACAATAGTGCCAAGGCATAGACAATGGAATTTCTCAAGCTCCAGTGCCATCCTTGGATCCTAGGGGTGTCACAAATAATCGAACCCGAATAACTAACCCAAACCCGAATAACCCGAATTCGAATAACCCGAGTCTTATTTGAATCGGGTTTCAGATAAATATTTCACAATTCGGGTAACCCGAATAAGCACATAAGTTATATAATATACAAATATAACTTTATATGTATAAGTTTTTTATGAATTATATGAATACATTAATATATTATACATATATATATATATATATATATATATATATATATATATATATATATATATATATATATATATATATATATATATAAAGTTACTTATGACGGTCTATATAAACTATTATTGTCCATTTGTAATATTTAAGTTTTGTTTAGATGTGAAAATTTAGAATATTATCTTATTCAGGTTTAAACGGATAACTCAAACCCAACCCGAATTCAAATAACCCGAACCCGAATAACCTGACCTTATTTGAATCGAGTTACGGGTTAGATTATAAACTTGAAAAACCGAATAACATGACTCGAATAACCCAAAACCCGATTAACCTGACCTAATGACACCCCTATAATGGATCCCCCATTGCAGGCTACATAAATGGCATATGCAAATGTCATACTTAAAATAATCTACCCTTCACTAATTAACACTCATTTGATCATCCCTCAAGATTCACAAATGAGCTTAATTAGTGAACCCCATCCCCATTACTTACTTTGCACAAGTTGTTGATTCATACAGCTCTATCAATTTCTCAAGTTACTCTTTGATCCACCTAAACACAATATCACATAAACAAGGTCATCCACTACTCAAAGTGTTAACCCTTTACATATCAAATTCTCACTACCAACTAATTAAGTTCCTCTTTTAACTCATACAATTAAACTCTTATGTTCACTCAAGAACATCTTCATCATCAATAAAAATTCTCTAAATTGACCAAAATCATTAGAACTCAAGTACCACAACATCACTTTACACTTACACAAGCTCCTTTACACACAATAATCATCATCTAACATTCTTACTTCCAAAAACTTAACTAATTCTCAAAACCCATTTTAGGGCAGGAGGATTATTACCATTTTCAGGAGACATTCTGAGATAAAAAAAATTGTTTTAGTTAGTTTGAGTATTCCTTAATTTATTACCCATTTTCCAAATTAATGCTAGGATCCATATTTTAGATTCTTTTTATAAAAAGGGTTGCCATAATCATATCGCGAATTCATTTTAGGTAGACAATGCTCTTGCCAATTTCATTCTCTATGAAATTCCTAGGTCATTTGAGATTTATTTATTATCATCAATGGTATGTAAATCTCGGTTATGCTCATCTACCATTCATGACTGAGATGCCGAAGATCATGAACAGGATGGTGAATTAACCATGCAAATCCCGCTTGGTTCCCGGCTCGAGTACGTTCGAGAATCGTGAGTCTCATATCACCTCTCACTTATGTTCTCATATTAATATGCCGGTAAACCACACACGCTCCATTAACAGTCCATACGAGAGATGTGCAGTTTTCATGGATTAGCATACTATTCACATTTTTTGTAGCTAAAACGGGATTTTGTTTTAGTACATATATAGATCTATTATACATATATACCTAATTTAATTATTTGGAAAAAATAAACATAACTTTATTTCCAAATATATTTTATCTACATTTTGTATTGCTAACATTATTAAGCTATGGCTCTGATACCACTGATGGGTTTTCTATTCGCTAAATAGATTAACATACGCAGCGGAAAATAACAAATAATCTAGAGCAACTAGGAAACTAAGGACCTTAACTTAATGAATGAAATCGATAAAACAAAATAAATAGATAAATGTGAAAATACTAACCTTTGAGAAAATCAATTTCTCACGCGCAGACTCCTTGCTCGACCTTCCATGCTTTGGAGGTAAGTACCCAAACCAGAATACCTCTAATGGTTCACACCCATGAACCAAGAGAAACTCCAAATCCTTTGGTACCGATATAAATCGAATAAACTCTTACAAGGATTAGGAATGAGAAAGAGAGAAAGAATCGAACTAAATTCAAATCTAGGATGATCTGAAAGCTTAGGCATGCCCTATATTTATAGGGAAGAGGATGCCTTGGGGTTTTGTCCTCTGGTCGATGTGGGATCAAGAATTCGTCCTCTAACCGTCGGTTGGAGCTTCCAGCCGGCGGTTGGGTTAGCTTTCTACCCGTTTACCCGAGCCACGACCCGCGTACTCCACCACCTCACAAACCCTAATCCTAGCTGCCGGCTGGACCTTCCAACCGGCGATTGGATTGTGCTTCCAGAATATTCCATTAATTAATTATTCTGTTAATTTACCACTTTGATAAGTTAATAAACTAATTAATTAATAACATTAATTCTTTTAGTTTCTAATTAATCTATCACTTTGATAAATTAATAAACTAATTATGATATTAATTCCAATTAATATTATCTCTATTTATTTCTCTTAATGTTCCTTGAGGGCAACCAAAAAAGGACTATACTTTTAATGATAGTCTTACCAATTAGTTATGACCTTGGACACTATTCCAACACTAGGCTATCGTGATTCTAATCAGAAACAGGTTGTTCAAACCCCCCTCACTGTCCGAAAGGACTAAGCGACCACTACGGATAAACATATCCTGGGTGTATGCATAAGGTAACATACGGCAATTAAATATCTGACCATTCTTAATACCTAAGTCTACATCTTATTATCAGACTACATACAAATTATTAACTCTATTATTCTAAGTTGTCGGTTATGTTGAGTTAACCGTTTAAAGCATCTTGTACTACAGCCGAGTACTTACCTTCTTTTCAGAACTCATTGCCTATCAGGTTAAAAGCACAATTAACTCTATCATGAATTAGACACTCCTTTGCCATCAGGCGTTCATCCCTAGAAATACTCACGGTGTACAGTGCATTGGCATTTCCATAGTGTTCCTGACTCAAGGTATACTCACGATGTACACTACGATAAGTATTTCTGCAGCTTGTATTTAAACCTAGGTGTACTAACGGTGTATGGTGCATCGAGCATTTTCATAGCTTTATTGTTCCTAAACCCATGTTCTAGAAGGGTAACTTCTAGGTATTCCACGTTGAGATAGACCTATAACATTTTCTTAGCTTCCACATATTTGTACTCCACACGAGGTGTTCCCAACGCTATACGAAGTACTGTGCCGTTTTAGGGAATATTCATAGCTTCGTACTGAAACATGAGATAACTATATCTACGTAGTATTAGGGTTTGCAAAGTACTATCCTAAAGGCAATAGTCACGTGAAAGACTGGAAAGGGTAGACACTTGATTAAGTCTATATTCATGAAAAGCTTAGACATATAACAAAGTATAACAACTCCCATTCATATATATAAAGGATTAATGTAACATCATCCCTAACTATCTAAATCATGGCAAACATACAAGCAACTACTCACAAAGCATACCAATAAACATTTCTAACATTAATAAATCACAAACATATGACAAATCAATGATAGAAAATAACGATACGTATTGTGAGCAAAATTACAGCTTGTATTACTTCGAATAATATCCAAACATTCCTAGTCTTCCCACTAGTTCCAAGGGTTAAACCCTAGAGAGAGAAACTAGAGTGAGAACCTAGAGAGAGAAACTAGAGAGAGAGAAAGTGTGTGAGAGAGAAAGTGAAGAGAGAATGAGGTGAGAGGTTTCTTAAAATGAGAATGAGAGGCCTCTATTTATAGGCAAAGGCTTGAAAGAGGGATACAAGCACTTATGCACACGATACAAGCCACAAAAGCACAAAACAAGACCCCCCAAGTATCCAGGGCCGTACACGGCTTGGTTAAGACCATGTACTGCCTTCTACAGGCCGTGTATTGGCTTGTGAGGCCGTGTACAGCCATGCCAAGGCCGTGTACTACTTGGTGGTGGCCGTGGGATTCATTTTGGCTTTTCTTCGTTGCTTCGGATGGCCATAACTCCTTCGTTCCTTGTCCCTTCGACTTGATTCTTTCGCCCACGATCTCGTAATTCCATTACGCTTCTAATGATACCAATTTGGTAGAAGTTGAAGGTGTATCGCCCAGGCATGTGCGGAATACATTTCGTGGTCTTCGGATGCATTGTTCGGGTTGTAACTTTCTTGTCCTTGATCCAAATTGAGCTTTCTATATATTCACGCTCTCTTAATCTCCGTAGATACAAAATAAGATTAGTGTGAGGCCTTGGTATGGAGTTTACAGTAAGTGTTGCTCAATTTGGTACCTATTTCGGTTATTTTTTTGACCCTTTTGCATGATTTTCGAAAGACCGTCAAGTTTCCACCTTTATTACAAAATATGATAAATAATGATGTTTTAGGGATGTTTATGTAATAAAAGTGTTTAATATGAGGTAAATAATGTACGTAAAAATATGACTTTTTACGCTACATCAACCCTATAGTCTTCTTTCTCTTATTTTGGCCCCAAATAGTTTCTCATTTAACTTTTGCTCCCTACCTCGTTCAAAACTAACAATAATATTAATAATATAGATTTTTTAAAATGGCACTTTTAATTAAATCGCGGACTTACTAAATTTGGAGTGTTACAAGGTGTGATGGAAGGTCAAAATTTGTTCTCACCGTTTTCACGTAATCATTTTGTTCTCACAGGATCCCTAGTATATATATATATATATATATATATATATATATATATATATATATATATATATATAACTAAGTTACACGGAAACCCCTAAACTAATAATTTTTACTAATATACATAATATAGGTTTGAAAGTTCATACAAATAATATAGTTTTAGTCGTATTTTGTTACATTTTTAGACACTTAGGCCAATTAAATACAATGAAACAATAGATTTATATGGGGATAACCTTAAAAATAGCAAGCAGTTTAATACATTTTTACCACACCACTGGCACAGGAGAGATGACAATAATTAGTGGCATGTGGTTATGTGTTTTCTGACCTGGTTTCTAATTAGTATTCTTAAAAATAAAGTAAACGAAAGTAAAAAGTCTTTCAAAATTTAAATATTCCTAAGTTAATCAAACTATGTCGCTCTATTATACTACGTGTGAGAACATAAGAGCATAGAAGCTCTAGACTTTTTAGATCTTGATCTAGGATATAATGATAACAATGATAATAATTTTGCAGCGGAATAACAATAAGAACAATGTTATCACAACAAGCCCCAATATTATTTGATCAGAATAACACGGTTATACAAATATAACAGGATCAAGAAACCTTGATCTTGAGGCTAAACCAAAACCCTAGACGTCTACATTCTTTTGTGCACACCCAAAACCTACGTCCCTATGTCTCTTTATATATTAGAGATCTTTAGGGTTACAAGAAATCATAATTATACTAGGAAACTAATTAAAATAAAACAATTCATCTTTAGTCCCTCAACTTTCATCTTTTATTTTGTCTCATCAAATTAATAATTTCTTACAATCTTCCCCTATTTGATGATGACAAAATAAACATCTTCTCGCACAAACTTCCCCTTAACTCTTGATTTCTTGTAATCATGTCATGCCATGTAATAAGTTGCAAATCTTAATCTTTAATTCTTCTTCCCCTTTTGGTCATAATCCAATAGGGATTTCCAGAAGATAAGCAACTTCAAACTTTACAACCACATGCTGTATACCATACCACTAATACAATCTTCTAATGTCTCAAATTACCCTCCATGACGTATAATAAGAATAATGAATTTGAGCATTAGAATCTTATACTAGCAGTAGTAATATATAACTAGTAGTAGTAATGAAACATTTTTCCTCAAACAATGCATGGACATACTCTGATGGTTAAATACTTTGTCGATAAGCTTCCCCTCAAATCAATATGTTAACCATCTCTTGAATCTCAAACTTTTATTAGCTCTATGTAATGATTACTGGTCGGTGAAGAAAATAGAGTATAACAAACTTAATAAAGAAGTTAAATCTTCCAAACTTGTACCTTATATCTTGTACTATCCACGACGTCGAACTTATAATCCTATGTATAAGTAGACCTCAATCTCTTTGACAAAAATCCTTATTCTTCATAATAAGTCACCAAGCAACCCAAACTCTTCCAAGTGATAGCAAATGTGAGCATTGAGCATCCTAAGTTTAATCTCACACGTTTGCTAGATTTTGTCAAGTCTTCGTCATCACCATACAAACCAAACAAGTTATCTTCAAAGTTCTTCATCCTCCACTTTGAGATATGATAAGATTCATGCCTGGAAAACTCAACTACAATCTCAAATAAGCTATAATCAATCTTCTTCGTAAACTCAATTGTAGTAGCAGGGGTTGCTGTTGAAGTACCAACAGTGGTAGATACCTCAACAGGGGTAGATACCAAACTACTAGCAGAGGTAGAAACACTACTAGCAGTGGTCAACAATTGAGTTTCAACAGGGGTTTGTACCTTAGCAGAGGTAGACTTTCTCTTTGGAATTGATTTCTTTCTGTTGTAAATCTTCACTCTATCTTCCTCTTTAGCTTCAGGTTTTGACTCTATCAACTCCCCATTACCCTCTACATCATCAGATTCCATCTTCTCCCTTTCAACAGATCTATCATCACTATACACCACCCTATCACTAAAACTTACTCTTTTGCACATATCTAGATTAGCTCCCATAATATCCCAGATATACAGATTAGCCACAGCCTTAAAAGGTAAATCTTTGTTTAATGGAAAAACATACAAAGCTGGACCACTCTGTGTACTATCATCTGCAACACTATCACCTGTTTGAACATTTTCTCCCACATACACCACCATTCTCCTATCATTCTCAGCATTCACCATCTGTTCATCCATGTCTTCATTGACCACATAATCTGAGACATTTAATTCATCTTCAAAAACTTTATCACTCATCTCTACATCAGCAGGTATATCCATGAAACTGAAATCATCTGCACCTCCAGTATCACCATCATTATTATCATTCTGCTCATGACCATTCTTATCTTCAGGCATATCATTCTGCTCATGATCATCATCTTTATTCTCCCCCTTGCCTGAAGATTCCCTAGCAGGTAACAAAACTTTATCAACTGCATCTTCAACAATTGACAACCTGGTTTGTAAATCAAAAATTTCATCCCTCTGTTTCTTTATCAACTCACCCTGAGCAACCAACAGAACCTATTGCTCTCGTCTCAAAGCTCTTTCCTTCTCAAACTTATTCCAAATCAGATTGACATCATGTACCAAATCAGCAATAGTCAATTCCCTAGTTTTATTACTAGCCTCAGCAACATTGGAGTGTGACCTCCTAGATGAATCATCGACCACATCTGCCACTGCAGATGTCCCTTGGTTATTGGTACTGGGACCTACATTTGAATCATCACCCATAGGTTCATCAAATATAGTTGCCTCTGGTTGGGTCTGATTGATGTTACCACTATCCTGCCCTGCCAGTGGGCTAGAAACAGTAGTGGCAGCCCGTCCAGAATGAACATTTTCATCAAGTATGTTCACCTGTTGTGGTGGAATATTTGACTGAGACTGTGAAGAAACAGGAATCTCCACAGCCTGTTTAGCCTTCTTGGATTTCTTGGCTTTACTTTGGGTAGGCTTTTGGTTCCCTTGTTTTCTTTTGGTGCCACCTCCTGATGTGTGTTCAGAACCAACTTGTGTTGTTGGCCTGTCATCATTTGGTCCAGATGGTGTTGGTAATACACCACCAGTGGCAGAAGGAGCAACTGACATTGTAGAAAATAATGCAGTTTCCTTCTTTGAAAAAGTATTCTGATACTGATTCATAGCTTTAATAGTTCTCAAAGATAGAGTAGAACTAACTATTACACTATTCTCTGCTGGCAAATTTGACAATTGATTATTCAATAAAAGTTGAACAAATCTAGGGTACATAATGAATGTATCACCCTTCACATTCCTAATCATGTTATCTAAGATAAACCTAGACATATTAAATTTGATACCCTGTGCCAAGCAGATAATAGGATATGCAATACTAGAACTAAATTCATTAAAACTAGTTCTCTTTTGAGACAAACATACCAGAAAAGTATGAATGTAGAACTTCCATTAAGGACAGAACCATGACTTCAAGAAAGTATATTCTGATCTTGCTTTTCCAGAACCTTCATACCCCATATCCATTATGCCATTGAACAAATCATCTCTTGATAATTCCAGAATTCCTCCTTCATCATCAAACTGCAGAAGTTCTCTTAGAACAATCTCAGTTACCATTACCTTCTTTCCTTTGACAGTGGAATGAATGTGAGTAATTCCATTAACATTCCCTTCCTTTGCATTCTGCCAGAATTCTTGAATATGCGATCGAATCAAACGTGGAGCGACAGTAAGGGCATAAGTAACTGAACAATTACTCAAGAAATCGATGATAGGATGAAAATACTCATCGGCAAGTTCTTTATTCAAGAACGCCCTCATGTTGTGTTCAGAGTGAACACTTAGCGTAGAAGTACCAGAATCAGACGAAGATGACGATGCCATTGAAGAAATTGATGAACGAACGAAGAGCGATTTACAATAAAAATCAAAACAAGAGCAATTTATTGAAGGGTTTTGAAAATTTTGAAAGCGTAATTGAAAAAGTGAAGTATTTGAGTATTTATATGATGATAGTGCCAAGCCCTAAAAATAGAACTAACAGTGGCACTGCTGGTTATACCCAGCAGGGGCACAACTTATAAATAAGCCCAACAGGGGTACCTCACTTGGTCAATTATAGTCAACCCTTTTTATCCATCTAACAAAGCTAACAGCGGCTGATAGTCTAGCAGGGGCATCCGACCAGGGAAACTCCAGCTTAGAACTAACAGGGGCATAAACTTAGCTTTATTAGAAAACGAATTTTTTTTTTTTTTAACCAAAATAAGAAACAACAAAGAAAATATTAGACTCCAGCTCAAGTGATGTCTCTTGACAGTGGCTGAGTCCTGCAATATTAAACTAAGAAAAACAAACAGCAGGGGTTAATTTACACAAATATACAGCAGGGGTTTAAAATACATTGACAGTGGCATAAGTAAACTAATAGTGGCACCAACTGTTATCATGATGAAGCTAACAGTGGCAACACTTGACCCTGTCACATACAATATACTTCACCCCTGTTAGTATCAAATCCAGACCAAAACACTAAGTGAGATTAATCATACCAATATTAGTTATCAAAAATGTAAATCTTCCTACATCAAATGCTTTTGTAAAAAGATCTGCAAGTTGATTATCAGTATGAATTTTAAAAATATGAATCAATCTTTTATCATAACAATCTCGTATAAAATGATATCTGATTTCAATGTGTTTGGTTTTTGAATGCTTAACTGGATTCTGAATGATACTAATAGCAGAGGTATTATCAATATAAATAGGAGTGTTCATGAAAGTCAAACCATAATCCAGCATTTGATTCTGAATCCAAAGAACCTGTGCACAGCAACTTGATGCTGCAACATATTCTGCTTCTGCTGTAGAAGTGGAAACCGTGGTTTTTGAAGATGAATTAAATGTCTCAGATTATGTGGTCAATGAAGACATGGATGAACAGATGGTGAATGCTGAGAATGATAGGAGAATGGTGGTGTATGTGGGAGAAAATGTTCAAACAGGTGATAGTGTTGCAGATGATAGTACACAGAGTGGTCCAGCTTTAAATGTTTTTCCATTAAACAAAGATTTACCTTTTAAGGCTGTGGCTAATCTGTATATCTGGGATATTATGGGAGCTAATCTAGATATGTGCAAAAGAGTAAGTTTTAGTGATAGGGTGGTGTATAGTGATGATAGATCTGTTGAAAGGGAGAAGATGGAATCTGATGATGTAGAGGGTAAGGGGGAGTTGATAGAGTCAAAACCTGAAGCTAAAGAGGAAGATAGAGTGAAGATTTACAACAGAAAGAAATCAATTCCAAAGAGAAAGTCTACCTCTGCTAAGGTACAAACCCCTGTTGAAACTCAATTGTTGACCACTGCTAGTAGTGTTTCTACCTCTGCTAGTAGTTTGGTATCTACCCCTGTTGAGGTATCTACCACTGTTGGTACTTCAACAGCAACCCCTGCTACTACAATTTCAACCCCTGTCATAACAACCCCTGTTACTATAACACCTACCCCTGTTACTACAAACTCAACCACTGTTGTATTAACCTCTGTTAGTACTTCAAATATTCCCACTGTTGTCACAACTACTGGTATTCCAATTTTCACCACTGCTACAGCAATGACCACTGTCAGGGCTCTAGAAGTGCCTGTTACAATCAGAGAGCCTACACAACCACCCAAACCTAAGTCTGATCTTCCAAAGATTGATTCAAAAGACAAAGGTAAGGGAGAATTGAAAGAAGAGAAAAAGATTAAGAAGGTTGTAGAGCCTCCAATTAATTTGGATGAGGCTAGAAGAGCTCAGGAGGAACATGATGAAAGAATGTTGAGAATTGCAGTTGAGTCTAAAAGAAAGGAAGGTCCTGATGTTGATGTTATTCTGGAAGATTCTAGTGTGGTAACTTTGTCTCAAAAAGCTGCACAGATGTTGAATGATATGGCTGCAAAAGGTCAAGGTTTGTCTGCTCAACAGATTCATGGTATGATCAACAGAAAGGATGATAAAGATGGTTTGGATCCAGGGTTTGCAAAGCTTAAACAAGCTAATGAAGAAAAGGCAAAGTTGAAAAGACATGCTGAGCTTGAAAAGAAAAGGAACAAACCACCAACTGCTGCTCAAAGGAAAAAGGATTTAATCAAAATTCTTGGTGATAGGTATGCACCAAGAAGTGTGCTTGAAGGTTGGGATGTAGAGAAACTGGAAAGAGCTTATGGAAAATATCAAAATGAGGAAAAGGAAGATTTTGAGAAAAGGATTCAGAAAGACAAATTCATTAAGCAAAAGTTGGCTGAAGATAGAAAGAAGATTGCAGAGCAAGTGAGAAGAGAAGAGCAAGAGAGGATTGAAAAGAAAGAGCAAGAGGAAATAGAAGCCAAGGAAATAGAAGCCAAGGAAAGAGAAATCAAAAGGCTTTCTGATCAAAATATGCAGAACAGATGGAATGGAGTACTTGCTGCTGATAATGTAGTTTCTGATTTGGAGAGAGATGCAGAGGAGTTGAAGAAATATATCAAAGAGGTGAAGGATTATAAAGAAAATATTCACATCAATCATGATAGATCTTCAAGGATAGTTGAATGGGAAGGAATTAAATCAAAGGTTGTTGATGGTGATAAAGAACAGATCAAGATTGTTAGAGAGAATGGTGATAAGCAATATTGGTCATCTGTTGCTGATGTGCTTAAGAATGTGAATAGATTGGACATTCTAGATCTGTTTGAGCTAAACAGTCAAGGAGATAGACAGGCTTCATTGGTGATTATGGAAAGAGAATTGGGAAGATGTCTGAATATGCTGTTTGAGCCTGAACCATTTATCAATTTGTTCTTACATTGTATTGATGCTGTGAATACTTGGAGACATTTTGTTAGAGCTGGAGTTCATATGATTCTATTTAGAAGTGGAATGTCAATCTTCATGCTTGATGAAAGAAGATATGTTCTGGGAACTCAGATTCTAAGAAATGTGCTTGCATCTCAATTGAAAACTACAATGATTTCTGAAGGAGCATTTAATGCTTTATATATGGTGCTTAATCAGTTCCATAAAAGAATGGAGTTGGAAAGAATGAAGGAGGAGGAGAGAAGAAGAAAACAGAATCAAACTCAGAAAGATGAAAAGAAAGATGAAGAAACTTGATTCATTACTGAGAATGATCAAGTTTAGGGGGAGATTGTTGAGACCTGAGCCACTGTCGAATCTGCTCAGAATACAAGTATGCTGCCGCTGTTAGAAGTTTACCGCTGTTAGTAGTTGCCACTGCTAGTTAGTAGTTGCCGCTGTCAATTAGTTTTAGTCTAACAGTGCCACTGTTAATGTGTAATTTGTATTTTGTATCAAGTACTCAACCGCTGTTAGTAATATATGAGTACTGCCCCTGTTAGTAATATAGATAACCATTGTTGGTTAGATATAGTCTGTTAGAGAGAATTATGGAATAGATATGATTCCATAATAGTTTGATTATGTAAAGGACTCTATATGTTATAAATAGAGATCCTGTAAAACCTAGATAGATACAATTCATTCTAGTTATTAGCTTCAAGGTTGTAAACCCTAACACAATTGTGTGTTCGTATTATTATTAATAATATTGAAGCTTTTGGTTAGATATTCTGTTATATTCAAGTTTGTTCTTCAAGTTATTAATAAACTATTCCGCAAGCTTATTAATAATCAATCAAAGTAATACATACTAAGATCTCTAGCTGGGATCATCACTAAGGTATAGACCTATCACTGCTAGTTTGATTTAAATTGGATTTACTTTACCTGAATCAAGTTATGTCGCTTTGTTGCATGAAAATGCAGACCTGTCACCAATGTCTTGATTCTTAAAAATAGATTTTATATATATTTTTTGAATATAAAAGCAAATTGCATGATTAAGTTTAACAGTATATCATATATGGAAATCATAAGTAATATATAGACTAACAATAAAGATATATTCAGAAATATAAGTATAGATTGTTTTAAGTGGATAAAAATATTAGTAATCATTCAAGAATTATATGTTGCACTAATAATAATTATTTGAACATTATAGTTATCCATGTTAATTAAATTGTTTAAAGTTTTAACTTATGAAACAAATTTTTAAATATTAGTTTGATGTTATCAAGTTTTTATGATGAAAATATATATCTACTTGAGGACAAGCAGAACTTAAGTGTGGGGATATTTGATAACATCAAATAAACACTATATTTATATACTAATATTGTTGGAATAGTGTCCAATATCATAACTAATTGGTGAGACTATCATTAATGGTAAAGACCATTTTGGGTTGCCCTCAATAAACAGTCAAAAGAAAGATGAAGGATAATATTAATAGTATTAATATTATATTTAATTGTTTGATTAATTAATAATGGTTTATTAATTAGAAATTAAAATTAATTAAATTTGGTGAAAGTTTCCAGAAACTGACTCAACTGCCGGTTGGGAAGTCCAACCGCCGGTTAAGGTTTGGGTTTCTAAGGCGGTGGAAGTCGCAGACTTGGAGTACAAGTCTGACAGCTCCAACCGCCGGTTGGAAGGTCCAACCGCCGGTTGAGAGTCGAATTCAGCAAACTCTGGGGTTTCTTCTACAACTATAAATAGGGGCATCCTATACCTTTATTAACATACGATTAAGATACGAATTTTCTGAGAATTTCAAAATTTGACTTTCTCTTGGGTTTTTGGGTGTGAAGCATTAGAGGTATTCTACTTTGGGTACTTGCTTCCAAGTAACGAAGCTCTGCTAGTTGGTCTGCGCGTGAGAAATATGTTTTCTCTAAGGTTAGTGTTTTCTTATTTATCCTATTGTTTATTGTACTATTTATTCAAGTTAAGATCCTTAGGGTTTAGTTTCCTAATTGCCCTAGATTATAAAATTATTGTTTTCCGCTGCGTATATGATAATCTAGTTAGGGAATAGAAAACCCAACAGTGGTATCAGAGCCATAGCTTAATAAATAGTAGCATACAATTATCTGCAATAGTATGTAGGTAAAGATAAATTGGGAAACGGAATCATCTAAATAGGTAATGTGAATTTACAATTTAGATACTGATAATTTTAAATTGTTTAAAATATACCACTCAATTTTAAAAGATTTAAAATAGAACCCTAAACTACAAGAGATATTATATGTACAATATGATTTATATATATATATATATATATATATATATATATATATATATATATATATATATATATATATATATATATATATATATATAATTAAAGTCTAAATACATCGTTAGTCAATTGATAAATCGGCTCACCCATGAGGAACAAACTATAAGAGAGGTATAAGGCGGGTCGCTTTGCTTCCCTAAAGATGTCAGCTTTTTAATATGCTTCGCGCTGACCTGCTTCTCCGCTTCTTTGTGCGTTCAATGGAGCTACCGAGGACTTTTGATAGGATGATGTCAAGATTAAAAGTAGACTTAAAATAGTAAAACAAAATCCCGTTTTAGCTATAGGAAGTAATGAATAGTATGCTAACCCATGAAATCCGCCCATCTCTCGTATGAACTGTTAATGGAGCGTGTGTGGTTTACCGGCACATTAATATGAGGACATAATGAGAGGTGATTAAGACTCGCGATTCTCGAGTGTACTCGAGCTGGGGATCACGTGGGGTTTGCATGGTTAATTCACCATCTTGTTCATGATCCTCGGCATACCAGTCATGAATAGTAGATGAGCATAACCGAGATTAACATGCCATTGATAGGAATCAATGAATCTCAAAGATCTAGGAGTTTCATAGAAATGAAAATAGACAAAAGTATTTTAGTTATATGATTACGGCGACCCTTTTCATAAAACTGAAAATATAGATCCTAGCCTTAATTTAGAAAATTGGGTAATTAATTAAGGAATATTCAAACTAACTAAAATTGTTTTATCTCATAGATGGCTAATTTAAATTGTGCAAATCCTCCCGTCCCCAATCCCGCAAATAACTTGAACTTCTCACTACTCTCGGTTCTTGGGAGGGAAAGACTGACCGGTCCAAACTACATGGACTGGATGCGTAACCTAAGGTTTACCTTAAGGTACGAGAACAAGGAGTATGTTCTCAATGAGCAGATTCCCATAATTGATGAAGAATCAACCTAAGAGGAGATTGAGGCACACCGGAAACATTATGATGATGCGAATAAAGTGTCTTGTATCATAGCATCCTCCATGAGCCCTGAATTGCAAAAGACTTTTAAAAACACTTGGGCTTATGAAATGAACCAACAGCTAAAGGAAATGTTTCAGGCCAAGGCAAGCAAAGAACTCCTTGATGTGGTTAAATCACTCATGGCTTGCAAGCCCAAACTTGGAGTTTCTATATGTGCTTTCATCTTGGAGATGAAAGGGCAATTTAACAAGTTGAAATCATTGAACATGGTATTTGACACAGAGTTTTCCATCGCCATAATTCTATCCAGTTTGCCAGCTGTCTACAATCAGTTTGAAATGTCATATCAGATGAATATGAATGAGAGAGAGGGCTCAATAATGGAACTCCACAATTTACTGCAAACTACTGAGCAAGGAATCAAGAAAGATGATGTGTCATCTGGCTCAGCAGCTCATGTGTTGACTGTCGGTCAAAGTGAAAAGAAAAGAAAAAGGTCCAATTCAGATTAGAAAAGAAAGAATAATAATGGAAAGTCCATTCGTAGGTCTAAGAAAGTGACCGATTCTGAGATTGCACCTGTCAGTGACTCAAAGGAAGCAGTGTGCTTCTACTACAACACAAAGGGGCATTGAAAGCGTAATTTCTCAAAATACTTGAAGGACCTTGAAGATGGAAAGGTCGAGAAGAGTATTCACTCAGGTATGTTTATGATCGAACTCCATAATACCACAACTTCTAATTCATGGGTTCTAGATACAGGGTGTGGTAACATTTGCACTGTATTGCAGGGGCTAAAGGAAAGTAGAAGTGTGAAGCATGGAGACCTTAACCTAGTTATGGGAGCCAAGGGAATTGTACCTGTAATGAAGATTGGAAGATTTGAGCTCATGCTTAATTATGGAGTTATGATAAATTTAAATAATTGCTATTATTCGTCAGAAATGACTAGAAACATTATTTCATTTTATGTTTTGTTTAAAGATGGTTATCATTTTTCTTTTGATAATGGAAATGCAGATATTTTGGTTTATTTAAATGATTGTTTTGTTTTTAAAGCTTCTCCTTACAAAGGCATATATGAAAATGTTGAATGTGTTAGCAATGTTATTTTGAATGTTGATTCGTCAAATGAACTTGATAAATCCTAGTTGTGGCATTATCGTCTTGGACACATAAACAAAAAATGCATCGCCCAACTCCAAAAGGATGGAGTGTTGGAATCGTTCGACCTCAAATCGGATGATGTATGCGAATCCTGTTTATTAGGAAAGATGACTAAATCACCATTCACTGGATCATGTGAAAGAGGTGAAGGACTATTGGATTTGGTACATACAGATGTATGTGGACCATTCCGATGTGCCACAAAAGATGGAAATAGATACTATGTTACATTTACTGATGACTTCAGTAGATTTGGACATGTTTATCTAATCAAACATAAGTCGGATACTTTTGAGGTGTTCGAAAGATATCAAACCGAAGTATAGAATCAACTGGGCAAAAAGATAAAGGTACTCCGATCCGACAGGGGAGGGGAATACCTTAGTATCGAGTTTCTCGATCATCTCAAAGATTGTGGAACTGTTTCACAACTGACTCCTCCTAGAACTCCACAACTTAATGGTGTTGCTGAGAGGAGAAATAGAACCTTGTTAGACATGGTTCGGTCTATGATGAGTCGAACAACACTTCCGATAAGTTTCTGGGGTTATGCATTAGATACAGCAGCCCATATCTTAAATCAAATACCCACTAAGAAAGTTTCAAAGACACCTTACGAAATATGGAAGGGAAAACTTCCTTCTCTTGGTCACATAAAGATCTGGGGTTGTGAAGTTTTCGTAAGACGATAAACTCAGGACAAACTAGACTCCAGATCTGAAAAGTTTCTCTTCGTTGGTTATCCACAAGAGTCATTTGGATATTTATTCTACAGACCCAAAGATAATGTGGTCTTTGTAGCTCGAAGAGAAGTGTTCCTTGAAAGAGAAATGATATCTAAAGAGGACAGTGGGAGTAAAATTGATCTTGAGGAAATTCAAGAGTCTACTGATATCGCGTAAAAAGTCATATTTTTACTACCGATATCTCTCTCATTTAAGACTAATACTTGGCATACAAGCTCAATTATCACTTAAATTAGTGATATTATTCCAAGAAGGTAAAAACACGGAAACACGAGAAAAATCACTAAAAATGGACGAGAAACGAAGATTCCACACACAGTTGAAGATTTAAGGCATCCGAAACAAAATTTAGAGACAAATTGCCCACCACTAAGATTTCTCTTATCCAAGATCTTCGTTTTCAAATTACGAATTTAACAAAAGAAGAATCAACAAAAACGGGTGAATAATGAAGATTCTACATGCATCGGAAGATTCAAATGATTCGTACGAGACATCTAAAGATCATAGACACATTTCAGGGATTTCTTTTCATCAAGGTCTTCGTTTTTGAAAAACGAATCCAACGCAAAAAGAATAGATGAAAACGGACGGATAACGAAGAAGATACGCACGAAACAAGAAACGAGAAAAAGAAAGCGAACCGGGGCGGGTGGAGGCCAGCTGCCGCCGCTGGCCACCCTACCCCCGTCCCTCGGCCGCTTTTTTGTCCTTGCTCGTACTCTCCTGGTACATGTGCTAGACCTTTCCGTGACTTTAGGGTACTTGTGCTAGACCTTTCCGCGCTTTAGGGTACATGTGCTAGACCTTTCACCACCTTTTGCTAACATGTGCCCCTAGTTGCTAAAGTGCACCTGAACTCAACTATAAATAGAGGCCTCATGGTTTCTAATGTGTGCTAAGTATAGACAATTATAATAACAAGTTTAATTAAGGAAATAGTAAATAATACTATCACACAATTCAGGCAAGATTGACCCGTTCATGTAATATAGCTTAATAACTAAGTCCAAATTCGAACACAAGGAACACAAGAAACGTTATTCTTATTTATAACTAATTATCTATTTATTCTAATTACAAATATTCACAATTATAATACAATTAAATACAAGGATCCAATTTACAATAATCTACAAGATAAGGGGGACGTTTTAGTTCCTAACAAACATATTTATATTTATATTTTTGATACAGATTCTAATAGATAAGTTCTAGGAACAACTTAAGAATACTCAAGTGGATAGAAGATTATAACTATTTAAATAATTATTTATTAAACGTATTATATCAACTTATGTCTATTTGCTTTGTTGGCTATTATTATTGGTGAATTACTAATGTAGAAAATCACAAAGATTAAGATAATTTTCATATAGCAACACTCCCAAAGATTAAGTAAAGTATTACTATTTATTAAGATCTATCAGCAGTTTATTAATACAATTCCAAGATTAGGTTGAATTACAATGTTACTTAACATTAATAATTGACAATCATTAATTAATTTATAAAACTCACAAGATTAGTAAAGCTATCTATATAAATCAATTAACTTTTATCAATATTAATATAACACAGACAATTCTTGTATAATAAGCATTCAATAATATAGTTCCAACATAAACATATAATTCATATAATAAATCTAATAAACATACATTTAAACATTCATAATGAAAACCTAATAAGCAATTAATTCAAATAAACAATATCCAAAATAACCCAAAAGATTAATAAAGTTACAAAGATAAAGAAACCGGAACAATTAGCAAACCAGCTTTACCTAGGGTTAAAAACCTTCAAACCCTAGCTCCTTAGCCTCCAAAATAGCACCTTAAAGTCGTCCTAAAACCCTAACTTTCAGTTTTAGTATTCTTGAATCGTATATGGTTTAAGTTAATTTGAGCCTCTATTTATAGTTTTACTGGCCGACCTTCCAACCGCCGGTTGGGTCCTCCAACCGCCGGTTGGAGTTATTTGAATCCGGGTCCAACTCCACGTGTCTGCACCGCCTTCAAACCCTAAAGCTCAACCGCCGGTTGGTTAATCCAACCGCCGGTTGAATGTAAATTCCAGAATATTCTATTTTCGGGCTTGGGCTTAATTTTTGGACTCTCAATCTTCATTTCTTCAAGGTCTTTAATCTTTATTTTTTTTAGTGCTTTAAATCTTTAGTTCTGGTTTCGTTCTTGTTCCTTTTTCTTCATTCTTTAATTAAAATACATTTCTGCAATTATTACAAAATAAGTATATAAAATCATATAAATGCAATAAAATGTATATAAATATAGGGATAAATTATAAAATATACTATCTATTTGATGTTTATAAAATATCCCCACACTTAAGTTCTGCTTGTCCTCAAGTAGAATACTGAATAAAATTTAAAAATAAGCATCAAACTAATATTTAAGAATCATAATACCAATATTAAAAATCTGTTTCATAACTTAAAAATTTAAACAATTTAATTAACATGGATAACTATAATGTATAAATTAAATTATTATTATTTGTGTAATATATAGCCCATGAATGATTACTAATATATTTGTCCACTTTAAACAATCTATATTTATATTTCTGAATACACTTATTATTATTAGTATGTATATTATTTATGATTTCCATATATGATATACCTTTAAACTTAATTATACAATTTACTTTTATATTCCAATTAAATATATGAAATACATTTTTAAGAATCAAGACATTGGTGACAGGTCTGCATTTTCATGCAACAGAGCGACATAACTTGATTCAGGTTTAAGCAAAACCAGACTTGGTCAAACCATTTTGGCGACCTCATTAGGTATCTTTTATTTTTAAGACTTTTCAAGTACTTTTGACTTGCGTTTGCTTAATTTTTAAGTATATATTAATAGAAACCAGGTCTATACTTTCGTATAACAGAGGAAATCATCAATATATACCCCCAAATGTACTCACATAAGTAAAAAGATATAAATTTATTGCATAACAAACTTAAAATTTAAGACTTTTATGTCATACATCATATTATGTATAATAAAATAATAAACAAGTTATATTATTAATTTATTTTTTATTTATTTATTTTTATTTTTTTTTTAAATTCAGAAATCCTCATATAGATTGCCTATTAGTACATCATATCATATAACTATATATCACTTCCTTATTAAGTAGCTTACATTATATATACAAAACAGTTAATCCACATTAAAGTCTAAACCTTTAAATACAAAACAAAACTTTTAACAAAAATATTCTAACTAATAAATATTTAGTTATTCACCTAAATTTTAAATTTTCAAAATTTTAGAACAATAGAAACCTAAATGTTTAATTAAAGAAATTCTTTTTCTTACGAACCCTATCCCCACACTTAAATTATACAATGCCCTCGTTGTATAAAAATGATAAACAAAAAGTGAGTAAGGGAAAGAAAAATAGAACAGAAAAACTCCCCTGACTGAAATTATAAATTTCATCATCGGCTAAGAAAAATCTTCTTGGTTGATTCCTTCATCTCTTGAAAAATAATATACAACATCCACACTTTCGTAGTTAATCACGATTGCATTTAGCATATGCAATAAGCCTTTAAACCCCTCGGTATCCCAAGTGGACGAGTTATAGTCTCGTGAGGGTTTCCAGTGAACACACCCACAAAGTTCATATTAAATAAATAAGTAAGAACTTTTATAAATAAAGTGCTAGACTTACTGCCAGTCTAAAACTATCAAAAATAAACAACCATATTAGCATAATAATAATAATAAACGTGAAAAGTAATCATAATAAAAAGTACAGTCATCCCAAATATAAATGTATCAAATGTATCCAACAGAATCTAATCATCATCTGACTCCTCCTGCCCTGGCTGTCTCGAAGGTCCAGCTCCATCATAAACAAAAGGAATATACGGCTGAAACTCGATAGATCTATCTCTCAACAGCTGTTGTAACAATCCAAGCTGATAATCAGATCTATGAAAACTCTCTCTCTCTCAAATCTATCAAACCTCTGCTCCATCCTGGCAAACCTCCTATCAATCATATCCAATCTCCTACAATGCCCTATCTCAATCCTCTCCAGTCTCTGCTGAATATCATCATACAAATCACCTCGACCAGGACCTCTACCACGTCCTCTGCTTCTACCTACTGGCAGATCAATCTCTGGTACTGGTATCTCCGGTACTGGTGGTATAACTGCTGCTGGTGGAACAGGGGGTCCTCTCAATCTAGCTCTCTGCACAGGCTGCTGTCCTGGTGCAACCTCTGGTGTCCATAACAAAACTCCCTTTTGTACACCCTCCTGAATAATACCTAAATCTATCAACTTGTCCTCGCCTAGCAAGGACATCCCAGGTGTAACCGGTGTACAAGTCAAAAAATCAGCAGCTCCCATCGGATAATAATGAGCTAACCTAGTAACATACTGCCCTCCACATAAACTACTGGTCCTCCTATGTCCTGTCGCCCCAGTGGTCATCCAATGAACTAATCTCCAGGGAACATTGATCAGCGTCCCCTGAATCATAGTATACAAATAAAAGAAATCGGGCTGATAGACCTTCTCAGGTCCAGTGTGCCTACCACAAATAGAAGATGATAACAACCTATGTATCAGTCTATGAACCGGGCTCCTCATATGTATATCTGAAGGCGCTCTCTCTCCGTAATCAACAATCGCTAGCTGTCTCCAATACTCAGCAATCTCTAGAGATGAATACTGCTCTACCATACCTGCAATCAAATGATCCCCAAAAGAATGGTTGTGGAGCTCATCTAGTGTATAGAACCCCACAGCTACCCCAAACTCAATCAAACTCATGGTCCTAGGCTGACCTCCCAAATAAACGAAAATCGAAGGCTGGTCAAACTGTCTAGAAACACTATCAAACCTAATGGTAGTATAAAACTCAATAACAAGCTCCCTATAAATAATCTCCAAAATCTGAAATAATCGAACCCAAGCCAGAGAAACAAAACCAACATCACCTGACGGTAAAAGATAACTCTGAGTCATCAGCCTCCTCAAAGTAGCATCCCCAGTCTCACCCTCTCGGCGTGGATCTATAACTCTCTCCATAACTGTCCAATCTAACACATCCGGTGTCTCTACCGGCTGAGCAATATGCTCCAGTAATCCATCAGCGTACTCTGCTCTCCTCTCTGGTGTAATCGACTCATGCTCAAAACGTAGGTAAGGATGTAGCTGGAAATCCTCCCTGTCTAATAATGCGCGTCCTGCCTGTCTCCTGGTAGACATAACTGTAAAACAACTTCAAATAACTGTGTTAGATTTATATTTCAAAAGAAATTTGGGTAGCATTTCTGCTTAATTTTTTATAGCCACCTGCTTATTTTCTTAATTTTAAAACTAAACAGAATAATATATCGAATCAAAATATATGAATTCTACAATATTTATTATCTTGAAATAATATCGAATCCAACAAGGTTTGTAGATTGTAGTAATAAATATTTAATATAGTTTAACTGTCGAATTTTATAACGACATATTTCAAAAATTATTTTGATTACAATGATATGTTATATTAAATCATTCATCATTTATACCCTAATGTGTTCAAAATTTCACTTTCAAAAATTTATATTAAAAATAATGTGTTTTGAAAATATATAAAATTCATAAAATCCGACACATTTTATAGTTAAAACTATGTCAATGTTATTTTTAACATAGTCTCTTAATATCGAATCTAAACAAAACTTTTATGAAATGATATATAACGTCTTTATTTCAAAAAGTATTATCAAAATTATTTCTAAAAATTTTATAAAATGTTATAATTATAAATAATATTTTTGTTTCGTCTCATATAATTCAAATTCAAATATGAAGTTGAATTTTATTTCAAAATTTTATTGAATCATAAATGTATCTTTTATATTTAAAATGTACCATTTTTATAAGTATGGTTTAACTAATATATTCAAAGTAAAAGTCGAACCGCTAATCGATACAATCCGCAACAATCCGCAACCAAACCTCGATCAACAAAATCAATGCCTAACTAACCTAAACTAATTTCTACGCATTCCTAATCATTTAAACTAACAATATAACTAAGAATCAATCCAAAACCGCAAATAATCACATATATTTCAGATTAAAATTCGGAAAAAACGCAAAAACGAGTTTAGATAATACCTTTGTTGATGTAAATCACAAAAACGCAATACAAGGAAGAAAATGTGATGATTCCCGGTCGAAATCCTTTTGGTCCGATCGTATGTGTGCGTTTGAATGTGTGGTGGTGTGTGAAAATGGCGAAAACCGATGGTTTTCTGGTTTTGATCGCAAAAGTGTCCAACCGCCGGTTGAGCTTCCCAACCGTCGGTTGGCTCAAAAATTGGCCAGGCCCTTTTTCGGCCCAATTAAAATTCTTTTGGGCTTAGGCCCATTAATTCTTAACTATATAATTCTAATATCTTTACGAATAAAATGCGTATTATAACAATTTACAATATCTAGAAATCATAATCTATGTGTATAAAATTTGTTTATATTTTAGATAATAATTAAAAAAAATTATTTTAGCAATATGTACTTTTAATACAAATTCCTGTAATGCTGTTAGTTGTGACAAATAACAGATATAATAAATCTTACCTTGGTATACATAGATTTTTCAATCGGTGATTGTGTCGACTCATCCACCGTTTGGAAATTCAATTGTCGACTTTATCGAATTCCAATTATTGTTTCAATCTTTTTGTCACCCAAAATATTATATTTTGTATATCTACAATCTTGTAAAAAATGTTAAGCATAATTCCAAAACTTATTATTATAATCTCTTCTAAGTATTTTATGAAAATAATTTTTATCACTATTGCAACTCGTGTAAAAATCAATTCTAAATACTTAAAATTCATATCATTTGTGTAGCTAATACAAATAAAGATGAGATAATCATATAATTCTGAAAAAACTAAAATTCATATTAATCAACCATAAAACTAAAAACATTAAACTTTAAATATCCAAATAACATTCAAATTATAAAACTAAAACAAAAATTAGAAAAAATTTAACTAATTATTAAAAATGAAGAGGTTGCAAATGATCTTCAGAAATGAGGTTTAAGCCTAATTTCCACTAACAGGTCTTCCAAAGTTCTCAGGATAAATTCTTCGAAAGTGCAAATAGATCTTATTAGTTATCTCGGGTATTGGTGAAGCATATTCAGAAAAACTTTCATGGTGAATCCTTTCAGCATTTTCTACTTCTATGAGTGTGTCAGCTACCCTTTTAACCTTCTTAGCTATTCTTCCTTCTTCATCAGTAACCATGTAATTAGATTCAGTCTTTGTTTCTCGTTTCACATGATTATGTCTCAATGAATCCATTAACCCATAGAAACCTAAATGTATATCATGATAATCATATGTGTTATGAGTTCTCACTGCCTTTCATATGTCTCTTAAAATTCTCCTATAGTATCCTTCTTGATGCTCCGTTGTTATCCCAGAATACATAAAAGTTTCTACCAACTGATAGTAAACTTCAGATAACCCTAAATGAAAAAGGTTATTCCTTTGATTATAATGAACTCCATTGTAAGCTAGCTGCAACTCCATTTTAGCATAAGTGACCAAGTTTGCCATTGGTTCGTCAGAAAAGTACTCAGGAATTATAACGTTCTTTCGTCCCATTCTCCATAGTAAAATTCATCAACAATTTCTTGAACATAAAAGTCAACCGTGCAATCAATGAAAAATTTCCCAGAACCAATATGCTCTCTAGCCTTTATCGAATTGAAGAAATCTTGAAAGTTTTCAAGTAAACATATGTCAGCCATGTTACTCAAGTTCCCAGTGGCATGCTCTATTATCTCCTTAAGCTCTCTTAACATTTCTCTTTGTTTATTAGAATAAGGAAACAAAGACTTCTCAAATGTTTCATGCACATATGTATACTTCAACAACTGATCTTCACAAAACGTTGGATCTACCATCTCATTCTCGCTCATATCATACTTCAGCTCATTTACACAGTTTATGAAATCATCTGTATCTCTAGTCTCATTAGATATAACCCAAGCATTGAATTTTTCTTCCATTTTCCTAATCAACTCTTTCTGGTAATCAGTATACTCTAAAGTGGATTTGTGTATGAGTTCCATAATAAACCTAAGCTCATCTTCATGATACTCTAAATAGTGAATCATATATTCCTTATTTGAAACTACAGGGGGTGATTCATAGTCTTCTTCTTCATTAGATAGCTTGATCTTCTTATTTGGTTCAAAAGAATGGTAATCTACTTCTATATCTTTGAAATCCATTTTCTCATTTCCAAAGTCCATTTGCATCGACTCCATTCTAATAACAGCTTATTTTTCTGTGCACAAAGAATAGCACATAGTTCAGATTACTTATCTAGTCCTATTTTAATCTAAATAACTTATTATACAATTTTTAATTTAATTTCCTTTACATTGCTAGTCAAAAAGATCTCGGTAGCTCCATTGATAGTACACAAAAGCGGAGAAACAGGTTAGCACAAAGCTTATTAAAAACCTATTTCTTTCGAGAAGCACCTTACCTCTTATATGATAAATCAATGAGGTAGGGCTTTTACTCTCCTTATACCTTTGTTTTTGTCAGTATTCTCAATGGGTGAGCCGATATTTCTTATTGATTTTGCAAAGTATCAGAAATACATATTATACAAGTAAAATAATTAGTTTAAAATAAAATACACCGGTCCCCCGGTAAAACAAAAGTTCAACCGGTTAAGTGTTCCCCGGCAGCGGCGTCAAAAACTTGATGTGTGCTAAGTATAGACAATTATAATAACAAGTTTAATTAAGGAAATACTAAATAATACTATCACACAATTCAGGCAAGATTGACCCGTTCATGTAATATAGCTTAATAACTAAGTCCAAATTCGAACACAAGGAACACAAGAAACGTTATTCTTATTTATAACTAATTATCTATTTATTCTAATTACAAATATTCACAATTATAATACAATTAAATACAAGGATCCAATTTACAATAATCTACAAGATAAGGGGGACGTTTAGTTCCGAACGAACATATTTATATTTATATTTTTGATACAGATTCTAATAGATAAGTTCTAGGAACAACTTAAGAATACTCAATTGGATAGAAGATTATAACTATTTAAACAATTATTTATTAAACGTATTATATCAACTTATGTCTATTTGCTTTGTTGGCTATTATTATTGGTGAATTACTAATGTAGAAAATCACAAAGATTAAGATAATTTTCATATAGCAACACTCCCAAAGATTAAGTAAAGTATTACTATTTATTAAGATCTATCAGCAGTTTATTAATACAATTCCAAGATTAGGTTGAATTACAATGTTACTTAACATTAATAATTGACAATCATTAATTAATTTATAAAACTCACAAGATTAGTAAAGCTATCTATATAAATCAATTAACTTTTATCAATATTAATATAACACAGACAATTCTTGTATAATAACCATTCAATAATATAGTTCCAACATAAACATATAATTCATATAATAAATCTAATAAACATACATTTAAACATTCATAATGAAAACCTAATAAGCAATTAATTCAAATAAACAATATCCAAAATAATCCAAAAGATTAATAAAGTTACAAAGATAAAGAAACCGAACCAATTAGCAAACCAGCTTTCCTTAGGGTTAAAAACCTTCAAACCCTAGCTCCTTAGCCTCCAAAATCGCACCTTAAAGTCGTCCTAAAACCCTAACTTTCAGTTTTAGTATTCTTGAATCGTATATGGTTTAAGTTAATTTGAGCCTCTATTTATAGTTTTACTGGCCGACCTTCCAACCGCCGGTTGGGTCCTCCAACCGCCGGTTGGAGTTATTTGAATCCGGGTCCAACTCCACGTGTCTGCACCGCCTTCAAACCCTAAAGCTCAACTGCCGGTTGGTTAATCCAACCGCCGGTTGAATGTAAATTCCAGAATATTCTATTTTCGGGCTTGGGCTTAATTTTTGGACTCTCAATCTTCATTTCTTCAAGGTCTTTAATCTTTATTTCTTTTAGTGCTTTAAATCTTCAGTTCTGGTCTCGTTCTTGTTCCTTTTTCTTCATTCTTTAATTAAAATACATTTCTGCAATTATTAACAAAATAAGTATATAAAATTATATAAATGCAATAAAATGTATATAAATATAGGGATAAATTATAAAATATGCTATCTATTTGATGCTTATCAGTTTCATTTCAACACACACTCTAGGAATTGCAAAATTCTACTTTCTCACTCTAGAAATTCTCTTGTATTTTATAGTTTTTCTCATTTTAGGATTATTGTAATTAATCTACGGATTAATATAGAGGCTAGAACGAACGCTAGGGATTTGGAGATTAATCTTTGTACGTGCGAAAGAGTTGTCAATCATAATAATACGTTGCTACGCATTTATTTCCGGGTGATATCTAAACCTTTATCATACTTGTCTTATTTCGTATTTCAATATGCATTATTACCTTGTATGTGATTTACTTGTTGCCATGAACTGCGAGTAGTTTATTATTGTGATTGTTGATGATGTAGATAATTATAAGTAGGGATGACATTATATAAATAGTGTACGACAATCGTAAAGTGATATGACGGCCCGTATTCGACTGTTTATTTGATATAGTACTGGAAACGCTTTTAAGGGGAGTACAAATGTATGGAAGTCAATAAACGACCGAAGGTAGTTATATCCTGGGAATCAGCTATGGTTTAATAGTTGGAATTCAGAAAGGATAATACAACTTCACAACTAACTGGTGTATCCTACGAAAGTCTACGCACTATAAAGTAATGTTCATAAAACACGTTCAGATAAAATAGGAATCAGTAACCTTTGTACTGTTAAGACTTTATGAACTTAAGTTTAATTTATGGAGTACCCTTTCTGGTTATCCACGTGACTGCAACCTAGTAATTAGGACCTGATCAACCTTAATTATAGTATGTAGTTATCTGTGCCCATGACATGCAATAAGTAAGACACAGTGAAACCACTCGTTGTACATATTAGCTTTATGTTTCCGCACTGTTTTTACATTTAGTTAGTTTAGAGTGTCACTTTCACTGTCAATTACTCTCGACCGCATGTTGGATGTAAGAAGCTATGGAAATACCATGTAAAGTACACTGTCTAATTACTGAAAGGCATGGTCTGCGTATGAAACACGTTTTAATAAACTGCGAATAATCCAGGGATGTATAACTGTTTGAAAATGAGAGACTTGAGTCATAAGTCGAAGTAACCAAGCTTTAATAAACAACAACAAGGCTTAGGAATAAGAGTAAAGTCCTAGTGCCCTAGAATCCTTAAAACACTAAGTCTTACAAAATCGGCGGTCTAAACATACAAAGTTATTAATCTGCATGCTAATAGGGTAGTAAACTATCTTAGGGGTTAAGAACGGTCGGACCTATGAGATGATACGCTGTTGATTTATGCACCTCGGTATGAAACCAAGATAGGTTGTTTATCTTTCAACTAGATAAGTATTGGAAGTTTGCGTATTGCTCCGATCAGAATCATGATAACCTAGTTCCTAGTGACATGCTAATGGGAAAATTAGTTGGTAGGGTTCTAGAGTTTACACCTAATAGTTTACTTACTATATTAAGTATTGTCCCTATTTAGTCTGTCATCCCGAAACATTAATTATCAAAGTCTCAGCAATCACATATTTATCTTTATCTGATTTCCTGCATTTTAATTTCCTGCAATTTACTTTCCTGCACTTTAATTATCTGTCTTTAGTTTAAAACCCCCAAACCTACCTACTTTGTTCCATCCTAAATACTTCCATACCTAAAGCACCAGCTTTAATCACCCACACGTTTCGATTCATAGAACTATCTTAGGTTATACTTACCGCTTACTAACCAGAGTAGGTAGTACATATAATTTGAGCCCCGCTATTTGTAAATTTTAAAACCTCTGTTGGCGCCCAATTAGTTACCACCAACGACACCGACGCTTTTGGGTGCCATCATCTACCGATGAAGAACCTGCAATAAACACTGACGTTCAACAAGAGGTAGAAACACCTGTTGAAACTGAAAACATATCCTTACCCGTTCGCAGATCTAGTAGAGTTAGCAATCCTCTTGAGTTCTATTATGGTTACCAAATAGAAGAAGAGGATAAGATATGTGATAGTACACTGGCTGAATTAGATGAGCATGCTAATTACAAGGAAGCGATGGCAGGCCCTGAGGCTGCTAAATGGAAGGATGCTATGAAAAGTGAAATTCAGTCCATGTATGACAACCAAGTTTGGAATTTGGTTGACACTACACCCAGTCTCAAGACGGTGGGTTACAAGTGGATCTTCAAGAAGAAGACGGACATGTATGGGAAAATACATACTTATAAAGCTAGGTTGGTAGCAAAGGGCTATACTCAAACCTATGGGATTGATTATGAGGAAACCTTCTCACCAGTAGCTAAGATTAAGTCAATTAGGATTATGCTAGCCATAGCTGCATTTCATGACTATGAAATTTGGCAGATGGATGTCAAAAGCGCTTTCCTTAACAGGAAACTGACAGAGGATGTGTTCATGGCACAACCGGAAGGTTTTGAAAATGCGAAGTATCCTAATAGAGTGCGTGTTGCCCCACACACCGGTCGTTGGAATTTCTAATGGTGACGTGGCACAGCAGTGGGTTTTAAATTTATAAGGCTGGGGCCTAGGGTTACTGTTATGCTAATCAAAGGGCTAGCAAAGGACAAGTATGACCTAGGATCATTCTTCAAAGCGCGACAAATTGAAACTAGGGGGTTTAGGAACTTTTATGTATTTAGCTAGGGTTAAAAGAGTTGGTTTTAGTTTTGGGTTTTCTATCTAAATTTAACTAAACTAGATTAAAAAGTGGAGGTTACTTCGGCGTTCAGCAATTAAAGCGATTGTCTACTATGAAGTGGTTTAAGAGTTGTTAAATATGGAGAGTTCTAATGGAGATAAGTTCGTAAGTTAATGTGAGTTATTGCTACAATCCTCCTATCGGACTAACGCGGAGGTGACCACAATCAGGCAAATAGAATGTCACGTGGATTGCAGAATATATTAAAGCATACACCGAAAGTTCTCTCAAATGTATACCCATATTATCCGACAGTTAATCTCGAATCCTATTCCCCAATCTCGGTCGTCAGAGATGTCCGAATCATGGCGTAGTTTGTTGAATAAACAATCTTATGAACGGGTTTTACCCTCGCTGGAATAGGTTGGATTAACTGATCTAGGCGGCCGGATAATATGTCATCACTTATTCGTACGAGTTATCAACATTACTCAGGGATGCAACAAAACAGTGATGATTCATACTACAAATGGAAACCTAAGTAATACGTTTGTTATTCAATCCATAATATAACTACCTTCGGTCGTTCTTGACTTCCATACATTTGTACTCCGCCGTAAGCGTTTCCAGTACTATATCAAAGAACAGTCGAATAGGGGCCGTCATATTATTTCACGACAATGAGTGCCATTTATATTTCACTATTATGATGATCCTAAGGCAACAATCAAACAAGAACATGCAATAAGACGATCAAAGAAATAGTTCAATCTAAGCATACAAAAGTATTATCTAAGTTGAGGATATTCCGAAAGTTGTCTCAAAAATATCGCCTATATGAATTTAATCTTAATCTACCTCTATTCCCATATTCCGTGTCTCTTGGATCCTAGTTTGGTCTAGAGAACACCGGCCATGCCGAGCTCATTGATTCAATCTAACATAGTATAACTAAGTGACCTATACCCTATGAGTTAGCTACGTTCATTTTTGGATAAGGTTTTAGTCACAACATGAGTTGGGCAGATAAACGATAAAGATTTAATTCCTATATCTATTTGTAATGTAAACCATCCGCAATCTCATAACATACCGCATAATCACATATTTAATACTTTCTAAACGACTATCATAGCAGAGAATTGAGTTATCAATTTAATCATGGCAATTCTAGTATGCATATTTAAATTTATATAATAAACATATTTAAATATGATAGATAGATTAAAACCTGGAAAGAAATACAATAACTCGTAGCTAAAATATGCGTCCCGGAGTACCTCCGTAAAAATTTTCCTTGATTAGTTAATTAGCTAGTCTAATTAACTAGGAAGAATTACAATTACAAAGAAATAAAAGAAAGTATGTAGAGATGTGTGTTTTCCAAGGTGTGGAAGGTATATGGTGTACTCTCAAATGAACCCAAAGACCCCTATTTATAGTTGAGTCTTGGTGCATGTTAGCAATTTGAAGCACACATTAGCAAAAGGTGGAAAAGGTGGTGCACCGGGTACGAAAAAACGCGTAAAGGTGGTGCACTGGGTAAGAAAAAGCATGTAAATGTGGTGCACTGGGTACACGCAAGGACCAAAAAGAGAAAACGGGACAGGGGGGTGGTGGCCGGCACTACCCACTTGGTGGCCGACGGCGGCTGGCACACCCCCGCCCCGGTTCGTCGTCTTTTGCTTCGTTTCTTAAATCGCGCGTGTATTCTTCGTTATGCGTCCGTTTGCGTCGATTCTTTTTGCGTTGGATTCGTAATTCAAAAACGAAGACTTTGATGAAAAGATATCCCAAAAATATGTCTCTGAACTTTAGATGTGTCGTACGAATCATTTGGATCTTCCGACGTACGTAGAATCTTCATTCTTCGTCCGTTTTTGTTGATTCTTCTTTTGTTGGATTCGTAATTTGAAAACGAACATCTTGGATGAGATGAATGTTGGTGATGGGCACTTTTGACTTGAAATCTTGTTTTGATGTCTTGAATCTCAAACGTGCGTGGAATCTTCGTTTTTTCGGTTGTTTTGCTTGATTTTGCTCGTGCAACCTTGTTTTGATCTTCTTAGCATATTATCACTGATTTTTGTGTTGTTTGAGTCCAAATGCCAAGTATTGCTCCAGAATGAGAGAGATATCGGTGGTAAAAACGTGACTTTTTACGCGATATCAGTGCGCAAGCTTGAAAAGGCTATTTTTGGACTTAAACAAGCCTCTCGTAGCTGGAATCTTTGCTTCCATGAGAAAATCACAGAGTTTGCATTTTCTAGAAGTAAAGATGAGTCATGTATATACGTCAAGTTCAGTGGAAGTATTGTAGTATTCTTATTATTATATGTGGATGATATACTGCTCATAGGAAATGATATCCCAACTTTACAAGATGTAAAAGAATGGTTGGGAAAATGTTTCGCTATGAAAGATCTGGGAGATGCAGCATATATTCTTGGTATAAAGATTTACAGAGATAGGTCAAAACGTCTCATAGGACTCAACCAGGACATGTACTTAGATAAAATTTTGAAAAGATTCAATATGGAAAAATCTAAGAAAGGGAACTTACCCTTGAATCATGGCGTTAAGATCAGTAAGGATCTGTGTCCAAAGTCAGAACAAAAATTGGACAGAATGAGTCGAATCCCATATGCTTCGGCTATAGGATCGATCATGTATGCCATTACATGTACAAGACCTGATGTCTCATTTGCTTAGAGCATAGTGAGTCGACATCATCATAATCCTGGTGAAGGTCATTGGACAGCTGTAAAGAACATTCTTAAGTATTTGAGAAATACTAAAGACATGTTCTTGGTTTATGGTGGAGAAGAGGAACTAAGAGTAACGGGTTATAGTGACGCTAGTTTCCAAACAGACAGAGATGATTGTCGTTCACAGTCTGGTTGGGTATTCCTACTAAATGGGGGAGCGGTAACATGGAAAAGTTCTAAGCAAGATACAGTAGTAGACTCCACATGCGAGTCTGAGTACATTGCGGCTAATGAAGCGGCAAAGGAAGCTATCAGGATGAGGAATTTCATTGGAGATCTTGGAGTTGTTCTAACAGTACAAGATCCTATTTCTATATTTTGTGATAATGAAAGTGCAGTTGCGTTGAGTAGAGAACCCAAGGATCACAGAATGTCAAAGCACATTGAAAGGAAATACCATTTTGTTCGAAAGAAAGTCGAAGAAGGACACGTAATTGTGAAGAGCATAAGATCAGAGGAGAATCCAGCTGATCCGTTCACAAAGCCACTAGGAAAGTCCAAACACGATGAACATGCTAGGAGCATAGGTTTAAGAGATAATGTAAAGTTTTAGTTGTTAGTTTGAATTTGAAACGTTATAAACAATGATGGAAACTGTAATAGACTTGGTGATTAAATAATGGAGATTTTTATTGGGAAGGTTTTCTACCATATACTATTGTTTGTCGTTGTGTTTCAGTTTTGCATGTTTAGACACCACTTCCAGAGTAATAAGTTCTTACTCAAACCTCCTCAGTCGATCACACAATAGGAAGTATGTGGTGAATTAAGACTGTCATGGAGTGTTAGTAGATGTCTATGGAGATTAGACATGGCATAGAGAATGCTGCAACACTCATGGGTACTTAATGGAGATTTAAGTATAGGAGAAATCCGCACTTAAATAGATCACTTCATGGTTTGAATCACGAGTGATTTTAAGATGATAATATCTTCTATTCTTAAAATGGAGATACATGAGTATCTAGTTCTTTAAGTCTGTTATACTTTAGTCTATTCAAACGTTGTGCGTAAATGCCAGGTATAAAGGGTATGTTGGGTATGATATGATGAGTTGACTAGTGCTATGTAGTCGATATTTATTTGTTCCTTTTTCCTATAAAGGAAAAGAGATATCATGGGCCCTCTGATGATTAACTTTGACTCTAAAGTGCTAGGCCTGACCGAGACTAAGGTGATAGCTCAATAGTCGCATATAGTCAATATAATCGGAAATCATAAAACTTAAATGAATCTTGAGATTGATTAAAATCCATGTCTCGATTCATAAGATATCGTGAAACAAAGGAATGGTTGATCACTTATCTAAAGGACTGACTCTAAGATAAGAATCAGAGTTAGGCAGTTGCGATGGATGGCACACTTTACATGGTTAATAAGATATAGGCTTAGACCAATAATAGTTGATGATTTGTCCAAGTGGGAGACTGTTGGAATAGTGTCCAATATCATAACTAATTGGTGAAACTATCATTAATGGTAAAGTCCTTTTTAGGTTGCCATCAATAAACAGTCAAGAGAAAGATGAAGGATAATATTAATAGTATTAATATTATATTTAATTGTTTGATTAATTAATAATGGTTTATTTATTAGAAATTAAAAATAATTAAATTTGGCGGAAGATTCCAGAAACTGACTCAACCGCCGGTTGGGAAGTCCAACCGCCGGTTGAGGTTAGGGTTTCTAAGGCGGTGGAAGTCGCAGAATTGGAGTACAAGTTTGACAGCTCGAACCGCCGGTTGGGAGTCGAATTCAGCAAACTCTGGGTTTTCTTCTATAACTATAAATAGGGGCATCCTATACCTTCTTTAACATACAATTCAGACACGAATTTTCTGAGAATTTCGAAATTCGACTTTCTCTTGGGTTTTTGGGTGTGAAGCATTAGAGGTATTCTACTTTGGGTACTTGCCTCCAAGTCACGAAGCTCTACTAGTTGGTCTACGCGTGAGAAATAGGTTTTCTCTAAGGTTAGTGTTTTCTTATTTATCCTATTGTATATTGTACTATTTATTCAAGTTAAGATCCTTAGGGTTTAGTTTCCTAATTGCCCTAGATTATAAAATTATTGTTTTTCGCTGCGTATATGATAATCTAGTTAGGGAATAGAAAACCCAACAAATATCTCCTAGTTTTTATACATTTTTATTTACATTTAATTGAATTTAGATACTGATTTAACTCATATTTGCAGAAAAGTGTTTTAAATCAAAAATTAAAGAAAATGAAAGAAAATAGGACCAGAATGGAAGAAAAGAAGTAAAGACCATAGAAAATGAAGAATTGGGCTTAAAAATAAAGACTAAGTTCGGATTTAAGAAGTATTGGGCCAAAAGATAAGATTAAACCCAAGAAAATGAAGTTAGAGCCCAAAATGAAGGTTCAAGCCCGAAGTGAAGGATATTCTGGAATTGTGATTTACCCGGCGGCTAAAGAATTTAACCGGCGGCTAAACCAAGAAAGTTGAGGCGGTGGAGATCGCAGACTTGGACTATAAGTCAAAAAAAAAAAAAGGTTATTGGAGGGAACCTTTAACCCCGGATCCGTAGATCCACGGAGCCCCACCCGCAAGAGGCAACCCGTCCGGCTAAACACCTGGCCCTAGTGACCCCACACACGGAGCATAGGATTTTTTGTACTCCCAGAGGCTTGAACCCAGGTGGGGCGTGGGGATTTGCGGCGACGGTACCACTGAGGCAAAGCCCCATTGGTATGGACTATAAGTCAAACACCTTTAGTCGGCGGCTAAAAGGTTTAGCCGGCAGTTAAAAGGTCG
>CATIUR010000014.1:1800000-1977500 GCA_949592205.1 Helichrysum umbraculigerum | reverse complement strand
GCTCCGCACGAGGGTGCTTTAACCCAGGACGCTCCTTTCGTCGAAACTGGAGTATATGATGCACAAAACCCGGGTCATTGTCCGCAACCTTCACATCCAACCAATGGCCAAAGCAGTGGTCCCTAAATATCTTTTGTTGATCGTTTGATAAGTGCAGCTTGATATGGCCAGTAACTGTGAGTTGACTTTTCAAAGTCAGCCTTCCATTAAAAATGTCCTGTAGAGTGATCAATCAATCGAAACAAGTTTCGTTAATAAAAGTGATAAATAACAACCAATTGAATTGTAACTTTAGCGAAATGAAACAACTATAATTGACGTTTAATAACATAAATATATACATGTTTATTTAAGACTATACATAAATAACAACCAAATTCTACACGTGTTTTATTTTCATTCTTTATAAAAAGATATTTATATATATTAAAAATCACATATGTTACACTAATATTAATATATATTAAAAATCATATATGATATTTATATATATTAAAAATCATATATGTTACACTAATATATGTTACACTAAAATCATAAAATGATATTTATATATATTAAAAATCATATATGATATTTATATATATTAAAAATCATATATGTTACACTAATATATGCTACACTAAAATCATAAAATGATATTTATATATATTAAAAATCATATATGTTACACTAATATTAAAAATCAATTTATGTTTTTGGCAATTTCGGATTCAGGAAAGTAAAGTGGTATTGTATTAACCGGTCCTTGAAAGTTAAATCCGGATACTCGATACAAAATTATCTACTAATCAGTTTTCTGTGGTTTATTGATCAATCAAGATGAACTCTCTTTGGCTTGTGACATTTACAAGTTAAGTATGTAATTGTCTTCAAGAATTCCGACTATAGTTATAAGCTTTACTTTAACCAAAACCGAAAGTTGCTTAAAATGGCGTTGGTTCAATAATGGCATTGTATTAACCTCTATATTCAACCAAAATATGCTACCCGACACAATGTATGGAACAAAACTCAAACATGGCTTCCTAATAGCACAAAATGTATTACCATCCTAGCTTCGTAATATCAAACACACATTGCGATTAATTAAACACTAATTAATGTCTATACACAATCTATTAACCTACCTAGATTCGTAATATGACACAAAGATTGCTTAAAAACCGATCAAATTCATGAAGAATGCAAAATATATGTTGCACACCAAGTGTTCGACGAAATGCCACAATGAAAATTCGGATTTAAACCTACTAAATTCAAAAACACGCGCGAACTTTAACAAATATTATTCAAAAACATCGTAATACCTGAGAATCATCCATATTCCGGTCAATGGCGTCGCCGGTGATCTGTGGCAGTCGCGAAAACCTCCGCCGAAGCCGGAATAACGAGCGCACGTGGTGAAACAAAGTTAGGGTGGTACGGTTGTGGTACGGTGGTGGTGCGGTGGTCGGGACGGAAGGTGGTACGGTGGTGGTGGTGCGCCGGAGCCTGTGGTGGCGTGATTCGTCCTTTATCCGGCTACAAAGGGGAGGTAGAGGTGGGGTTTGGGTCGGGGTGATGATGGTGCCCGACCGACGATAGGGGACGCGGATCGTAAATCGCAAATCTTGCGATTTACGATGGTGGTTGGATGGATCGGGGTGTGTACGGAGGGGGTTGAAGAAATGGAGGGTTAGGGATGAATGAGTCGTGTATCATGATATATGGGGCGAATATTTGGGCGGTGGCAAATCGCAAAAGTGGACCGATGTTTTTTGCGATCCCGTTCAGCGTCCAGTTCACGAGCCACGGTAACGACCAATCGCAAAAAAACAGCCCCGTTGGCAAAACGCAAATCGCAAAACAAAATTTGCGATTTGCCATCGCGCGCATCGTACATTTTTCCTCGGCCACGTGAACGAGATCGCAAATGGCAAAAACGGGATCGCAAAAGCAAATTTGCTTTTGCGATTTCTAGGGGCATATCGTCACTTTTTTTCCTGAAAGGGCAAATCGATATATTTCGGCTAAAAAAAGGGTATTTTTTTAATTTCCCTTTTAAAATAGATGTCAAAATTTGAAGTAAACAATCACATCACCATATTATTGAGATAAACACCCACATTTACTTCATATATATTTGGTAAACCGGTGTCAAATAGACATAAAGGAAGAGGAAGATCAAGAATTGTATTGAAGTTAGCACATCATTCTAGCAAAAAAAATCAATAATAAGCATACCACATCAAACAATGAAATTAAACAACGATTTATTGTTTCAAAATGTATTATATTTACCTCTATTAGTATTGTATGAGACGTACTTTCATTTAGTGTATGTTTTTAAACTTGTAAAATTGTATGTATTAATAAATAAATTTAAAGAACACAAAAATAAGTTATAACAAAACAAAACAATAACAGTGAGCAAAACATAGTTAGAAACGTATGTAAAATGAAGCATACAAAATATTGACCAATTAACATGATCAACAATTTCAATTCGATCAAAGTTCAAGGTTTACGATTATTTTATTACGTAACAATATATATACTGTGTTAATCGCATCACGACATTATTGGGTTACAATTATATATCTGCTTCAAAAGTTTCTTCATTGTTGTCTGTATTTTTCCTACTAAATATACGATAGATGATACTTGTATATCACACCGGTCTCAATCACATAATATCTTTTTGCTTCTTTAATTTTATACTTTCTTCGTCACTGTTACCACATCTAATTCCTAAGACATAGTAACCAAATATAATTAAAAACTAAAAATCAAAACTTCAAGACAAAATACAAACATATAACTTCTAAAATGAAGGAAAAAAGATATGATACATAGACAAATCATGAAAAAATAATGTTATATGAATATCGGAAATAAACACCAAAATATGAAACTTACATAAAAATTCAAACAAATTTGCTTCAGAAAAATCCTAGAATTCTATACAAACATTGAATTGGTGGAATCCCATCAATACACAGGCCCAAAAAGATGTTACATATCTAAATTTATTTAAATTCTTTATGAAGTTCACGCGAAGTGTGATTTATGCATAAGGTTTTCTGAGACCATGGTATTGGGATGGCCATGGAATGTCTGATTGTTAGCTTAGAGTGAAGAGAAAAATAATAACTTCTTAAATAGAGAAAATAGGATGAAAAGGTTATATATTTATTGTATAAAATGGTGAGGACAAATTTGAAAGCAAATGATAGTGTTTACCTTTCTACATTTCGTAATTAACCCAATTTTTCATGAAAACTTAACTATATCACAATTTGTTAGTATAATCACGATAATTTGGTTTAAAATCATAGACAAACTGTTGATTCACTCCGTTGATCGTATATAAGGGATATATGACAAGCATTTTAGAAGGTATTTCGACTACAGGCTGGAATTAGATATTATTAAAAGGCGTTTGTTTTGTTAACCGTTTGTTATGAAAGTTGGTTTGAATACACAAGATTGTTTGTAAATCCAACAAAACATATTTGGTTTTCTTCGTCTTGCAACATTTATATCTCTTACTCACTCTATATTTCCTTCTTTAATTCTTCTTTTTTCTTTCTCTTTCCCGTAATATCACATCTTCTACTATAGTAAATATAAACTTGTAATAAAACTTTAATACTTGTCAATGATTATTCTTGTACTTCTTATAACTTTCTTTTAATTCTTTAACCATTCTAAATTCTATTGACAAACATAAGCAGGGGCGGAGCTAGGAAATCCAGATGGAGGGGGCGAAAAAAATTTATATTTATTTCCAATATAGTTTAGTGGAGGCGAAAATTTTAAAATGTTATTAATACCTTAAATAAATTTTTTTTACGTAATTTAAACTTTCTTGTGGGGCAGCTGCGTAGGCTGCCTACGCTGCCCGCCCCTGAACCTAACACACGCTTATTTATTTGAGTAAATCTTGACATGTGTAGCAAAACGTACAAAGTCTCATGGTAACAAATAAAATAGTAAATCGAGTCGAAACTAGTTGAGTTGTCAGAAAGGATGTTATTTACGGAGTATTTTGTATCTTTACTCATGGTTGTAATTTTTTTTATTACAACTATAATGCATTTTTATTACTACAAACTCTCTTGGAACACATTTTTTTTCACAAACAAAGTCGGATTAAATCCGAATCCTCATATACCATGCAAAGTAAGATCATGATGGCTGAACAGGAAAGGAATTTGTATTGTTCTGAAAGGATGATTGCGAAATTAGGAGCAGTATTTTATAGGCCTCTGCCTATTCAATTAACGGTAAGGATCGTCTCTACATAGCAGTTGTTACTGAGTATTAAAATTATTGAAGTTTCTTGAGTCTTGTATAGGGGTGCGAAAAAATCGGTTTTTTTCGGTATTAAAATTTTTATCAGTTTCGGTTTTTTTCGGTTTCGGTTTTTCGGAATCGGTTTTTTTCGGTTTTAAATGTTCGGAATCGGTTTTTTTCGGTTTTGACCCAGTTTTAATCGGTTATTTTTTTTCGGTTTTTTTCCGGATTCGAATTCGGTATAATTGTATAACAAAATTTTAATAATATAAATGAAAATAAAATATACAAACATAACTTTTATCCAAAAAGTCTATATAATTCAAAAACGTTCGAGCGTTAAGCGTTTTAAGGAAAATCAACGTTTGGGTCAAAATATTTTCATTAACTTCGTAGAACATTAGTAATGGAAACATAATTGATCAATAACATAATCAAAAGGCTTGTAAATCTTCCTAAAAATATTATTGAATCTAAAAAATCTATATAATTCAAACACGTTCGAGCGTTGGGCGTTTTAAGGAAAATCAACGTTTGGGTCAAATTTTTTACATTAACTTCGTAGAACATTAGTAATGGAAACATAATTGATCAATAACATAACCAAAAGGCTTGTAAATCTTTCTAAAAATATTATCGAGTCTAAAAAGTCTATAAAATTCAAACACGTTTGAGCGTTAGGCGTTTTAAGGAAAATCAACGTTTGGGTCAAAAAATTTTCATTAACTTCGTAGAACATTAGTAATGGAAACATAATTGATCAATAACATAACCAAAAGGCTTGTAAATCTTCCTAAAAATATTATTGAATCTAAAAAGTCTATAAAATTCAAAATGAGTTGATACATTCAAGGAATTTGTTACTAAATTCAAGGAAACATGTGCATAAAAAGTGGTACTGTAAGCACAAAGAGTTGTACTTTTCCGTGGATTTAGTAAAAACTTCCTTGCATTTATCAACTCCCAATTCCAAGTGGTTCGAACGTTAAGCTTTTTAAGGAAAAACAATGTTTGAGTCAAATTTTTTTTATTGAATTCATAGAACATTAGTAATGGAAACATAATTGAACAATAACTTAAACAAAAGTCTTATATAAGTCTTCGGCATGGCCATCACCCGAAAATGTAATCGTGTAGTAAAGTATATCGAGCTTCCAACGTTACCTAATAGTTACCTAATATCGAGCTTCGGCATTCTTCATCTTTGATAATTTCTTAAACGTTACCTAATAGTGGGCCTTCCAACGTTGTTTCATTTATATCCTATCTACTCCGTCCAAGTAATCTTTCAAACATACACATACTTCAACGGATTGAGCGGTTAGTCTTGACCTTCTTTAAATAATAGGAATGAAAATATAAGTTTAAGTCTAAATTTTATATAATTGTTATGATTATACGTTGAGCGCCGACAACATTTATGGTTGGATTTAGTAGGATAGCACAAGTAAATGATAAATACTACTCCCTAGTGTACGTTTAATACTAATTATAAATTACAAGTGTACGTTTGATATTAATATTATTATTATATTATTATTAATTAATTATTAAATTATTATATACAAGAATTGATAAATACTCCCTAGACGCATGGAATCTCAGAAGCATGAGATGCTTTTTCAAAAATTGTGCTTGTAGTGTCAGACTCATGGGATCAAAAGTATTGTTTAGTAGTGGCAAAACCGGTTAAACCCGGTTTTTTCAAAAAACCGGTTTAAACCGGTTAAAAAACCGGAAAAAACCGATTTTTGAAGAATGTTATAACCGATCTAACCGGTTCGGTTATATAAAAACCAGTTCGGTTTTTTTAAAACCGGTTATCTAAAAAACCGGTTTCGGTTATTGTGCCGGTTAAAAAAAAACCGGTTTCACCTCTAGTACTCTTGTATAATGTTTTGGATTAAATTTGCAAGATAACTACGGTAAAAAACGCATAAGAAAGAAATCATAAGATGTCGTGTAGCCAGCCCAATATTCCGTTTGGGGTTTTGATAACGGAAGCCCGTTGGGCTTTCGTTAAGAGTTTCATACATGCATTAAATATTGTACTATAATCATAACAAACTTTTTGTCGCCTTTGAATTTACTTTGAACCCTTGAATTTTAATAAATGTACAAATCCTTTGTGCATGTCTGAAGCCCTAACGACTTCCGTTATCAAAAGCCTTTTGTTTTTGTAAGGATCAAAATAACTTTCTTTAAATACTAACATATCTCTCTTTTAACCTCAAAGTAAGCATGCTTGGGTGAAAATAGTTCTATTAGAACGACCCGTTTTATAACAGTTTCATAGTTATAAACTCTACATATAAAATTTAAGATGAAATTCCCTAATAAGAAAACACGGAATCAATTTTAAAAGCTAAAACAGAGAGACTAGAAACACAATATTCTGAGTACAAAGTTATTCATCTGACTGACTAGTACAATTCCATGTCCATCTTAAACAGGCATCAAAAACCAAACATACACTAAATAACACGACTCGAAAAGGAAGACGATTTGCCATTCTCTTAATACTCGTTCACCGAAAGATCAGATCTTGTTACTATACCAGTAAACACCATCCTTAACATCGGCATCTTTGTCAACGTAGATGCATTCCTTTGTTTCCCTATACATAGCGTTGAAAACTGACGTTCCATCAAACTGATAGTAATCTCCCAAAATCGGCTTGATTGCCTTTGTGGCCTCCATTGCGTGATAATGCGGCATTGTGGAGAACAAATGGTGAGTCACGTGAGTATCAGTGATGTTATGGAACACCTTATTTAAGATACCGTAGTCTCGGTCAACGGTGGCTAGAGCCCCTCGTAACCAGTCCCATTCGGTTGAGTCATAGTGAGGTAGTGAGGGGTGTGTGTGCTGCAAGAATGTGATCAGGACTAAGAAACCGTTGACTACAAGTAACGGGCCAGCATACATGGTTAGGACCCATGTTAGTCCTTTAACCATTGCAAGACGGAAGAGTACGAAAAGGACAGCTATAATCCCAACATCTGAAATAAATATCTGGGCTTGTTCACGGTTGGAGTAAATGGGACTGTTTGGGTCGAAATGGCAAGCGAACCTATCGTAGTATCGTCCTGAAACGTTGAACATGAGGTATAAAGGCCAGCCAAGGGTTAGCGTGACGAGAAGGGTGAGGATACGGCCCGGTGGGTTGTTTAGGTATCTAGCGGTTGAGCGTACACCCGACTTCAATTTCGGGACGAAAACTTCATCATGTTCGATTGAACCTGTGTTGGAGTGGTGGCGACGGTGACTGTATTTCCATGAGAAGTAAGGGACGAGGAGGGCGGAATGTAGGATAAGGCCTACGGTGTCATCAAGCCATTGGTAGTCACTAAAGGCGTGATGGCCACATTCATGGGCTATGACCCAAACTCCGGTTGAAACACAGCCTTGAATGGCCCAGTAAATGGGCCATGCCACGTAGGTGAGAGGTTTAGGGAGGAGCGGGATGTAATTGTTAGCGAGGTAATAAAGGATGAAAACAATTGTGAGGTCATAAAACACGTAAGAGAAAGAACGGATTACTGATCGATTGAAACAATGAGGTGGGATGGCTTTCTTGACATCTCCAACTGTGAAGGGTGGTTTTTGGTAAGGGACTCGTTGGTTAGTTTCAGGTTCGGTTTTCTTGCCACCATTGGCGGGATCTGACATTCGCCCACCTGCACCCATTGTTCAATGAACTGCAAAATAACAGAGAAAATGAGCTGTTATATAATGTGATGCAATGATTATGTAGATATTAAGCAACCTTGTGATATTAACTTTTTCTATTACAGATCATAAAACTGCAAGTCTTTTAACTGTGATAAAGTCAGTTGGAGTTTTAGCTCTGTAAAAGAAATGCAAAAGGGACTGGTCATCAACGAAAACGACTGGCTTTAATTAGGCTGGACCATGTGCTTTAGTAGACTTCATAAGATAACAAGTCATGGTAACTTACAAGAGGGCCAATAAGTATAATAGAATCCTTTTACAAGCAACAGAGTGCATTTTCAAATCATCATACATACATACATTTTTGTAGTAAGTCCAGAATTTGCAATAATGGGCATTTTTCACACAATGGCACATGTGTAAGGGGTATTTTCTTAAGATTTCCAAGTTTTCTTAAACATCTCATTCTCGCAAAGTAGAGTTTTTGTCTACTTATTTTCAGAAGAAATATATGGTTGATTTCAATAGATTTCTCTCATATGATAGCTCAAAATCTGTTGACACTATAGGCTGATACTCATTTGGTAGTTGACTTTTTTTAGATTAACATCACAAAAGTTAAATAGAGGATTAATTATCCAGCTAAGATTGAGGATCATGGACCACTTGGTCCACTTGGTCCACTTGGAGAAGTAAAAACAAAGGAGTGGGGTTAGAGAAGTAGAAGCCAGGAGGATGAAAGATCAGATGTAAAGCTAGTGGGAAATACACCTCTTGCCATAAAGAAAAGGTCATTAATAATACATTTAATTTACTTGAACCAAAATAAAATAGCAACTAAGGCCACATACTATTGGAAGTAAACAAATAATGACCCATCTCAACAAAGTGGTTTGTTTATAGTATCCTCCGCACACATGCATAGTCCATATAACATAAGCACGGTCCATTATTAGAATTAGAAAAAGGGCAGACACAAAGCACTATAACTCGAAATAAAATATTGGATCTAGATCTAAGGCCAGCTCCATCAATGCATGATTTACGAGTTGGGGTCCATGACGGCGAAAGACAAACTACATCAATGCATAGACACAAACCAAACATTTAATACTTAACGTACAAAATTTGCCAAAAAAGAGCTTGTATTTTTTTAAAATAAAAACATCAATAAGGAAAAAGTGAAATGCTCTAAACAAGTTTAAAAGATAAAAAAAAAAAAAAAACCGTTAATCATGCTAGCATTACAATAATGACTGCAAACTTTTAATCTTATATACAATTCATCTTTTAGTTGATTGATACACTCAACAACGTAAGTATATCTAATAAGCAAACTTCTTTTACTGTTAAAAGTTGTTTAACTAATAATTGACATCCATGTGAAAGGAAATCCAGGCCAAAAAATGTGTATCTTTAACTCCAAAACTAAGAAATTAAGTATATGTCAAATCAAAGGAGAGAACTAGGAAACTCATAGGAAAACAAGGGGATCTGATAGAACAGAACTGATCTGGGAATATGCTATAATTAGGGTAGTTGGTAAAGGCATCTTACAACTTGCTCTAATAAAAAAATCTATTCACTAAGTTGCAAAGTTAGGTGAGGCCCATGTGCCTGGTAGGACAAACTACAAAAGATATGCCAAATATGGTGGCAGTATCCAACTCTTAAGTTAAGAGTCTTGAGAATCCAGTACTGGTAATGTGTTGCATAACAAATTGCATAGTCATTGCATTACTCTTTCCAGCCTGAACACCTCAAATGGTTGAAAAAGATGGCAAATTTTAACTTAAAACTTTTTAATGATATGTCAAGTTTAGTAACTGGTGCTCTGCTAATCATTCCTTCTAACAAAACATGCATATATAGATATTTTTGGTTTTCAAAATTTTATTTTATTTTTTTTTTTTGGTAAAAACTTCAAAGCAATTTACAACTATTTTTCTCTGAATTTAAATCACAAGTTTACTTTGTCAAAATTACACACCTGCCCATCCAACTTTCTAGTCAAACTACATAACATATCATAGTACTTTATTTTAAGCCATGTCTTTCCTTTATGTATCCCACTTACTTGCATCTACTGCATTTACTTGGGACTGTTTATACTGCCATCCAACTAGATCTACATCTATACTCATAAAATCCTATTCCAATTTCGATGCGTAAAAACAACTCGAAACTAAACAGGTCAAGGAAACAATAAACATTAATGAAAACAAGAGAGCAAAAGTTTGACCTTGAAGAAGAAACTGTGAATTAAAGTAAAAGAAAATGAAATAAATATAAAAAAACCAGATTTCAATTATTTTATCTAAAAAGGGGAATCAAAAGTCATTGAGGAAAGAAAAACCACAATCAAATTCCTCAAAGATCTAAATTAGAAACACTTTTACCAAGAGAAAAGCTAACCAAAAAGAGTAAAGTTTACAAAAACAGAATGAATTGGTCCCATTGCATGTTCGGAATACCTAATAATCGTTAACGCTAACGCTTACCACAAATTTAACAAAAACAGAGCTTATCTCATATTCAACCTAAATCGACAATCTAAGCAACAAAACTATGAAATTTACTAGATCTATCGACAATATCAACTTTTTAACTTATGTCAGACCTTAAATTGTTACAATTACGGACATAATCAAACTCAAATTCAAAATTCAAACAAAGTAACACACATACAGCAACATATAGATTCAAAATCTGTATATATCGACTACGAAGACTCTATTACGAATTCAAATTAAGCACCTGAACGAAGATTCGGTGTGAATGATCCTTAAATCCACACATTTAAATTCAAATTTTCACAAATGCACAAAAAAACGTTACAGATATGAATCTGTATATATCGATTACTAAAAGTGTAAGATCGATTATAAAATCAAGCTACCTGAATGAAAATTTGAGCGTTAATCGTCGTTAAATCAACGCATTTAACGTTAATATGTTACAAATACGGTAATTACACAGAAATAGGATATAATGTATAGATATAGAATCTGTATATATCGATTAGTAAGAATGTAAGATGTATATACCTGAAGGAAGGTTGGAGAATTGAATTTGTTGGATGGAAATGTAAATCGGAATAGCGAAATGGCCGTCCGGCGAGATAATAAGTTGCCGGCCTAATTTACTTGTGGACGCAAAGTGGGCTGGTATTTAAGCTTTTTTTAGGTTTCTTCGTCTCAAAGTGTGTGCTAGCTTACACTTGATGGTGTGGCCCACATTGGACCCACACAATCGTATTTTTATTTTTTCTTTCAATTAAATTAAAAAAATATAATACGAGTCACGATAATAATTAAAAAAAAATTGTTATAAAATTGTTTTATGGTTAAAAATATTATTAGAGATATTGAATATATGGTCTTTAGTTGTTAGGTACCGATGTACCATAAGACCTAAGTTACACATAAGATTCAATGTTTTTTGGCAAGGATTCAAAGATATTTAAAACTAAATTTTTTTAAGGTAATAAACTCACATAACCCACTACGAATACATATATGTCAACTCCTAAATTTAAACGAATAATTTAATGGTTAAAAGATCACATCAATAACGCTAGTAAAATGACCTTTTGTTAACAATTTGTTTATTGGGTATAGTTTTAAACTACTCCGTAAAAAAGTTAACAAGAAAATGAGTTGATGTGATCACTGGTTGTGAAACCACGAATATTCGTTTTAAGGTTTTATTCGATTCGAGTTTATATGACAAACGTATGTATATCTTCTGGATTTAAGCATCTAAAATTTGGATACCATAACAATAATAATAAAAATAATTAAATATGATAATTATTATTGTTGTTGTTAATAATAGACTTGAAAATGGTATATTACTATATTTGTGATGATGCCGATATAGTATAGATGACAACTTAATATCATTTCATTTATAACCTAGACATTCATACATTAAACTTTCAAAGAAAATTTATTCTAAGTGCCTAATTTCTCATTTATGATGATCATTGATCATATTTCTCAAGTTGTTATCTTTCTTTGAAAAAGTGACGTCAGCAATAACAACTCCTTTGTGCTTCGCTACATCAATCGATTAAAAATAATACTATAAAGCATATAAATATATTATTAACGGAGTGATATTTAAAATGTCCTACCCAAATTATAAATGCTACTTGTAACGAATATATATATATATATATATATATATATATATATATATATATATATATATATATATATATATATATATAGATTAATAAATAAATAGATAACTCTTAAGCGAAACTACACAAAAAAAAAAAACCCCTAAATTGCTAGGTTTGTTGTCAAAAACAGAAATTATGATTTATAAAAGTGTCAATTGTATAATTTTCACCCGTTTTATAATCTTGGTAATGCACATGTATTAACAAATACGCTCATTATCCTACAATAAATATAACACTTTTTTAGTAACTAGTTGTAGGCATAGTTTGTATAAGGTTTCAATAAAAGATGCTAGAATATATAATCTTAGTGATTAGTGATTATCACAAAATAGTTTTTATTGATACCTTATACTATTCCCTTATTTTTCCCTTTTAATTGTATTGTTTATTTTTTTGCAAATGATTATTTAAAAACTAAAAGATCGCCTAGCTTGAATTCTGAATCACAGTAAATATTTTGGTCATTAACTGGAACGGAGCTACTAAAAAGTAATGAATGGTCCTTGCTACGGATTTGTTGGCATGCAAAGTGTAAATTTATTTAAAAAGAGTTGATTTATTAATAGTGTTACGCGTTCAAATAAATTGTGCTACCGGTTCAATCAATGATTAGTGATTACCTTTTTTTAATTTTGATGTTATTAATTGATATTTCATAGTTATATGATTATATTGTTTTGAAAATGTAAATGTTAAAATGATTTATTTATTTCATATTATGAAATTAGAGAAGAGATCAATTGAGACCATTTATTTTGTGTGAGAATGGGAGAACCAACCACAATATGCCATTTGTCACTTTTTTCTCTCTTATCCACGTTTTTAAAAATTAAATATCTCACAAACGACAAGTCGAAAAATCATGAATATTGCACCATATTTTTAAGCGTTTTATCCTCTTCGATTTGCCGTCCATCAAGGCATACTTCCGACGAACTTTTTTTTTTCATTTTTTTGGTGGGTTTTACATATTAGTAACACATGTGTTAGTGATTGATTATACATTTGATTTAGGGTTTAGGGGTTAGGGTTTAGAGTTAGGGTTTAGTGTTAGGGTTTAACAGGGTTTAGTGTTAGGGTTTAGGGTTTAGGGTTTAGTTAGATTTAGGGTTTAGAGTTTTATAAAGGGTTTGGGGTTTAAGGGTTAGGGTTTAGGGTTTAGAGTTGGGAGTTTGAGGTTTCGGGACGAAACCCCAAACTCCCAAACCCTAAACCCTAAACGCAACACTGTAACACACGTGTTAGTAATGTGAAACCCACTAAAAATAAAAAAAAAAAATCGTCGAAAGTATGCCTTAATGGGCGGCAAATCGAAGAGGATCAAACGCTGAATCTAATGGTGCAATTTTCATAATTTTTCGATTTGTCGTTTGTGAGATATTTAACTTAAGGGGTAAATGGGTTTTGTATTCTCTTTGTACACATGGTACCATATTATTGGTTCCTCTATTCTCACACAAATTTTTAGTCTCATTTGAACCTTACCCTATGAAATTATCACGCAAACAGATTAGTTTTTGGACCGCCACACGTAAGCGGTAACAAAACATATTCACAACATGAAAGTTTATACTAAACAAATATAAACTAATCCTACAGTTCCAATTTTGTAGTCCAATTTTTATTCTATAGATGTCTCAATTTGTTTGTTCATTTTCAAAATAGATGGATATGATTAACCAAATTTAATTGTCCACTTCTTAATGTGTAAATATGACAAAAGAAAGTGTACAAAAAGTTAAGTGTAAAATTATAATCTTATAAAAAATTATAGTGTAATACTTATATTTCTTAAACTTCGTGATTTTTATATGTGAACTATAAATTTGGAACGAAGGAATACAAATTTGTTTTGAAAAAAAAAAATAAAAAAAAAATGTGGGTTTTTCGAGATATACGATATATTTATTTTATATTTTTGGTCGGTTGTCAAAGTATCCACGTGTTAAGATATAATTTGTGGTCGTCTTTTTTATCATTTCTTTAAGCTTTTTTCTCATCCTATTCTTAGGTTATAACGAAAGAATTCGGTTACAAGCATTTAAATGAATCCGAGCCGTCAGATCTTTAATGGTGCAATCGGACGGTCTGGATTTAACTTAAGTGGAAGAAAATATCCAGGATAACGGTGGGTGCATTTGTGGAACAAGTGGTCGTATTTTTGTACGTTTAAATATTGAATTTTCTATTCACCACTGATTCATTTTAATAATAATGTATACATTTGTCACTTGAAGGTCATAATTCAAATCACATGCACGTTAATTAAATGCGTTGTTGTTAATTCAACTAAAAATATGTTTAATTTACATTACGTGTAATATACGATTGCGACAAACCAAACTTGAGTAGTAGACGCTAACTCACGCGATACGACGGGAATATTTTTTTTAAAGGCAATAGAATTATATTAATAAACGACTAATAGCAAGACGCTAAAAGCCGCCAAAGTACAATATACATACAGAATGATCTTAAAAACAAATTCCACCATTTTATCCAGATCTTAACTGCGATGATACTAAAAAGGATGAAAAAACCTGGGAGAACCCAGGAAAAACCCCCAAAACTAGAGGCCGAGTCACCGGTTTACACTCTAGATCGTTTTTGATAGTATCCCAAACAGATCTGGACCATCATTCTACCCCTATAAAAACAGCAGACTTATAGAACCCCAAGGAAATGAGCTTTACAACTTAAATTGACACCATCTTTCCCAACTTAAATACGACGGGAATATAATTGAAATAAGTGTAAAAGAAGTGATTAGAAAAAAATAAAGTGACCAAGCTTTTCATAATTTATTGTTTTCGAAAAATGTACTCCATGAAAATTACAAAACCAACGTAATTAGCACACGTTGGAGCCATGTGTCCTCCTATTATTTTGAAATATATATGTGTGATTTTTACTATCAAAATTGTTAGTATGGATAATTTAAATGGTGGACGTTATGTTAAACTAAGAAGATTAAATCGTATATGTTTGTATTGTGTATGCTTTTGTGAGTTGTACATTATGAATTAAAAAAGTTTTAATTATTTAAGAAGAGAAAGGAAAATGATTTACTCCGTATAACTTATAAGTAGTATAGATATAATAAGAAGTTAATGTATATATAAATAAATATTAAATAGTACAATATACATATACATATATAAATGATAAAAGTGTATTTAATGGAGCAATAAATAAATAAATAATAATTAAAATTGTCATTTGCAATCAATAAAAGTGGCTTTGGCTTATGTTGTCTGGTCCCATCTTTTCTACGCCCTATATTTTGTGGTTGAGATTACGGCTATGTTTGGCAACCGAGCTTATAGTAGCTTATGGGAGCTTATGGAAGCTTAAGCGTATTTTTCAGCTTCAAGCTTTGTTTAGTAGACAAAATATTAAGAGCTTATTAAACAAAATAAGCTCTTAAAAAGAAGCTAGTAGAACTAGCTTTTAAATTAAGCTAGGAGCTTATGTAATGAAAAATTACATAAATACCCTTTATATAATTATCTATCATATATTTGTTTGTCATTTTATGTCAATTTACATATTTTAAGCTCAAGCTCCAGCTAGTTTTATCCAAACATTACAAAAAAGATAAACTCAAACTTCTAGCTTTAAATATAAGCTCCAGCTACCAGCTCCAGCTACCAGTTACTTTTACCAAACACACCCTATAATAAGAGAATGTTTTTCAAAATTTATCGGAAGTTAGAAGCTGAAATTTTATAATTAAAAATTAACATTTGAAGCAGAAAATTATACTTATATGAGTAGAGTTCAAATGAGTACATCAATTTTGAGTGAGAATAGGGGAATCAATCTCAACCACTCATTTCCATCAAATACCTATTTCCCCTACATTTTTGAAACTCAAATATCTCACAAACGGTAAGTCGAAAAATCATGAAAATTGCACCATAAAATTCAGCGTTTTCTCTTCTTCGATTTGCCGTCCCTCAAGGCATGCGTTTAGGGTTTAGCAGGGTTTAGGGTTTAGTATGATTTAGGGTTTCGGCCCGAAACCCCAAACCCCCAACCCTAAACCCTAACCCCAAAACCCTAAACCCTAAACACTTTACAAAACTCTAAACCCTAAATCATACTAAACCCTAAACCCTGCTAAACCCTAAACGTATGCCTTGAGGGACGGCAAATCGAAGAGGAGAAAATGCTGAATTTGATGGTGCAATTTTCATAATTTTTCGATTTGTCGTTTGTGAGATAATTAATGTTGGGGGTGAATGTGTTTTGTACATTTGGAACATTCTCTTTGTATGCATGACACAATATCATTGGTTCATTCATTCTCACACAAATTCTTATTCTCATTTGAACCCCACCCTAGTCTATATACTTCATCCGTCTCAAATGTCTATATTATTATTTATATCTGTCCTAAAATAACTATTCACTTGCAAAAAATAACTATTAAATATTATTAAAATCCATATATCCCCTTCACTTATTAATTTCAATCATTTATTTCTTAAATAAATTCAGTCCAACTTACTTTGATATACGAGTAAAATTGACATTTAATCGACTTATCTTAATCCTAACTAAAAATGTTAGGGACTTTTTTTTTTGGACGGAGAAAGTATTATTATTTTTTTATATAAGAAGTTGATCTCGAGCTTTTAAATAACATAAAATTAAGCTGTAAAGTCTATCCTTTGATTTTTCAAACAACTATTGTATGGATAAGGACAATTGCCAAACCTTAATCGGCATTATACAACAAACATGTGAAAGTGTCAAACTCCAATTAATAAACGTTTTTTTTTTTTTTTTTCTTTTTTCAAAGCAAGTTATATTACCAAAAGAAACTAACACCAAAACATCAAAAACAACGTTGTCCTTTAAGATAATTGTAGTAAACAAATTTAATCATAAATAATAAATAAAAATTCATTACTAACAACGATGATAATTCAAAATGGATTAACATATCAAAATATTTACAGTTTTACTTATTATGCCCATATAAACATAAGTAAATTATTAACAGTGAGTATTTACCCATTTATTCCTTCATCACAATATATTAAAATAATAGAAAAAACAATACTAATAGAAGTTGAGATTAACAAGTTTCAGTTTTACATTTTTATATGAATTTTTAAGGGTTAAGTTAATATACTTAACTACGATCTCATAAACATAGTGGGTATCAAAATAAATTTGGGAATATATTATATGTAAGAAATTTGTTATTTATCGACATTGTATATTTTGATGACATGTCAACTTGTAAATATATCACATGTCACCATATACATAACACATTATCAAAATGCATACAATAGCAATAAGTAACAACTTTAATACATACAATGTACATCCGAATAGTTAGATACAAATTATGTATATCAAAATTTAGTTAATTACATTTACAAACGGGTAATTTGATAGCTAAATATTGTTTTAGATAAATTAAATAAAATCCGACGGTGAGGTGATAAAAAACAAAAACACGGACTGAACTTTTTTTTCACCTGCCACATTTTTGTCGCTATTACAATTTATTTTATTGTAGTACTAATTTAATTATTTAATCTGATGCAGATATTTTCAGTGTGGTGGGTGTGTATAGTTATACATACGTACGTACGTTATGTACATACATATATGTGTACCTCATCACGTACACTATACATTATTAAAAAAATATTAATTTTATTAGATATTAAAAATACTATAACTCATCACATTGGACACTTTGTGTCTTAAATAATTGAAAATATAAAGGTTTAGATGGGTAATTTTGAGGGGAAGAATATAAGATAATTTCATCGATTTATAATTAAAGGTTCAGAATTACTGCATCTTCGACGATAATGCATTCTACGTAAAATGTAATGTTGCGAATCGAGGTTGTTGATTACATAGATCAATAGCTAAAATCGTGTGCTATTCTTTCCCCCGCAAAATGCAGATACCCATTTGATCTTACAACTGATTTTTTTGCCTCTTCTTCGAACAAGTATTAATGAAAAACTTTACTAATATATTTAAGGTTAATTGTCCATAAACACAAGTAATTACGCAATAATTTTCAGTTTTTCTATTTTTTATATAAGCTTGTTACTATTTAATGTACTTTGAGGTGGAATGCGAGGCGGAGGAGTGTAATTTCAACTTTTTTCAAATCATTAGATTATACAGTGTCGAAACGTTACCTACAAAATTTTCTGTCTGGTATAAAACGTTGCTTTGTATTTTTTTTCCTTTTCTTTTTCTCCTCACACACAATCATTTAACAATTAAAAAAATAATTCTCAGAACAATGTAAACTCAACATCCTCCACACCTCCACTTATTCTAGAACAGTATGACCATATCTCATGCTTTTATAAACCCAAACATTGAAAAAGAAGGTATATTTCAAAATTTATTTAACTATTATGCAATCGGACTAACATTCTTTTTGATAACCGGAGAATAAATTTGGAGAGTTTGCTTCTACGCATCGCACAAGTTGAAACGCCCCGAAAACAGAACCATTTTTTTTTTTTTTACCTAACACTGAAAACACACTCTATTAGGTCCCACATCTAAAATATGACTTATACAAACATAAGATACGCTACGGAAACGTTTAACTCTAAATTAAGACTCAAAACTAGACCTGACAACGATCCCACCGGGATCGTGAATTATCCCACCGGGATCAAATGGCCTGATCAAAAGACAACCAACGATCCCACCCTAATGGTTATGATCCCACCGGGATCCCGTGTATCAGCAAAAACTTGTACTTTTGATCCAAATTCAAACGTGCATAACTTTTTACTCGTAAACACTTAGACTCTGAAATTTTGCAGGCACGTGTACTATGACCAAATGAAACTTTCTATTTTTGCACTTTTTTAAAATTCACGTTTTACGAGAAAACGGACATATAACCACTTTTCGACCATTTTAACCACTTTTTGACTACAACTCAAATCACAAACCATGAACACTTGGACTCTAACTTTTTGCACACATGATCAACATACCAAAACAAGTCTAACACCATTGACCAAACCCACATAAGTACATTCTAACCCGATTTAACCCTTTTGACCCGTTTTGGTGTCCATTTGGACACTTTCACCAAATCTACTACATAACACCACCACATTACCCAATACCACACATGTTTAACCTTTACAACATTGTTGACTATATGTCAACTTCTTATTTGACCAACCAATCACATTCGACACTTAATCACTTTTCAACACTTTGACCCAAACCAAACCAATCATATAACTTCATACACTTGACAACCACATACACTAGACACCATAACTCAGTTTGACTTTCAAAGTCAACTACTATACATTGACCAACATATTTAATTCAAAAACTCTTTGTTTGGGCGATTTACACAATCGTATATCAAAACAACAATTCACAGAGAATGAGCATTATCTAACCACATAGCTAGCTCCTTATCCACTTCACTAACATAAGCATATTCTTTATCCACGTATCGCTAGCCAAACCTCAACCTACATAATAAACACTTAAACGGGTAAGCACCACTGCTTAGTGAGTACACAGGTGTAACACCCCCAAATTTTGTTTAGCGGAAGCAGTTAGTTTAAGTACTGGGGTGTCACAATAATAAAGCATGCATACGTATCAGAGCTTATGATTACAACAGAACAATATATATTAAGATGCCAAAAGAGTTAATTACAAATTTTACGATTCATCGAATCGTATTAGTTAATAGTAGTAAGTTTACAAAAGTAGATTTCTGAAATATGACTAAAACATTTCAGTTATACTAAAGAAATCCATATGTTTCCAAAAGTTGGCATCCTAAGCTTCAAGGGTCGCCTAATTCTCCATGTGTTGGCGATTCTTACATGCGCAGCTAATTCCCTGAAAAACATAGTAAAAGTCAACAACTAGGTTGAGTGAATTCACAGGTTTTATGTTTACACAAGTTATATCAAGTTTGTAGTACAGTTGTTATCCAAATCCGTTCGCAAATAGTATTGCCATAATAGTCGAGTATAAGTTTTGTAGAATGTTATCCAAATACCAGTTTTGTGGGTTGTTCGCCCAAAGTTCAAGTTAAAACACGTGCTGGTCGTTCACCAGCGAGTTATAAATACACTGTACCGGTCGTTCTCCGGCCAAATACGCACGGGTCGTTCTCCCGTCCAACAAACGCATGGGTCGTTCTCCCATCCAAGACGCACGGGTCGTTCTCCCGTCCCTTGGCCAGTCGTTCTCTGGCACTAAAATACGTGGCTGGTCGTTCTCCAGCGTTTTACACAAAAGTACCGGTCGTTCTTCGGTATACCAAACAAGTTTAAAAGTTATGTTTGTGTCGGTCGTTCTCCGACAAGTTACCAAATGTACCGGTCGTTCTCCGGTCTAGTTACCAAGTTAGTGTCGGTCGTTCTCCGACAAGTTACCAATATGTACCGGTCGTTCTCCGGTAAGATACCAAAATAGTTTACAGTCGTTTGCAAAACAGTTTACCGGTCGTTCTCCGGTCTAGTTAAAACAGTTTGTCGAATAAGTTATCCCATTTGTTCAGTGTATCAGTATGAAAATGTTATTTCATAAACAAAGTTCGTACAACAGTTCAATAGTTCAAAGTACTCTAACAGTTTGAGTAAGACACGTATGATAAACAATCATGTAAGTAAAAGCAGTTATGGCAATAAGTAAAACAGTTGACTATGTTTTCCACCCCTGTTCAAAAGCAGTTAAATCAACAAAAGTAGGGGCTGTGAACTCACCTGTTGAGTTTAAGTAGTTGTGCGAGTGCTAGCAAACCTAAGCCCAAGTACGGTCTGAAATCTCCTAACGTCCTAAACGTACGAGATTTAATAAGTATGTGGATGTCTAAACTAATCATCCATGCTAGTGTTTGTACATCCAAGTCACGTCCAAATCGTTTGTTTAATGTTTGTATTTCGTTGTTTATGAAAATGTATACGACTCGTTGGTGAAAGTTTGAAATCAACATTTCGATAAAACAAGTATGTTTAAATTGCTTGTAAGGCTCGTGAATCGAATTTGTATAAAGATATGCGTTTTCGGTTAGTTCGACACTTAGTGAAAACAAGTTTTTAAACTTTCTGTTTTTAGCGACGTAAGGTGCGACGCTGGGTGGTTATGCGACGTAGGGTGCGACGTACGGGTCTACGTCGCATTCAGGTTTTGCGACGTCATGGGTTGCGTCGCATAGGCGACGCTCGCAATTTAATGCGACGTAGTGGTCTGCGTCGCTATGTGCGACGTAAGGAAGGGTAATGCGACGTAGAGGCCTACGTCGCAGTACTGTTTTCGGTCCCAATGCGACGTAGTCGCCTGTTCGACGAACAGCGAGAAAATAACGAGTTTTGGGTCGATTTCGGACGTTTTCGGTTGTATAAAACACTAAAACATGTAAATCTAAGTATACTAAACACTAAGTAGCAATTATAACTTTGAAATCTAAAGATTTGCGGAATTTGTCGGAAACTTACGAGTGTCGGATTTGAAATCCGAAAAGGTAGAAGTGTAGATCGGGATGCCGTGGTCGTTTTATTCCAAAGGGGATATGTGTTTCGGCGTCGTTTTAGTGTAGTTTTTATGTGATTTGTGTGGTTTGTGGGTGAGTTTAGAGAGAAGGAGGAGAAAGAGTAGAGAAGAGAGAGAAAGAGATAGGTGGAAAATGGAAGAAAAGGGAGGTGGGGAGGGGGTTTTGTCCCCTTTCTCGCCTCCGTGTTTGCGTTCCGTGTTTGTTTACCCAATCGTTGAATGTTAGTTTATTTTAACTAATATGTTTTTAATTACGTTTTTCATTATATTATTATTTAAAATCTTTTTACAACACTAGATTAATAATTTTTATAAGTTTCAAACTTTGTTTAATTTCAATTATACGTTTTGGCGTTTTTGCGTTATAAAATTATTTGGAAATATTTTTGACAAAATATTTATTCGTTACTACGTTATTTAAAAATTTCGTTTTATTAAATAATTTTGTTCACCAACAGTCGTACGTTTTTGTCGCGTTTGTTTTCAAATGGTTCTGTACGTAATTACAACTAATTACGAATATGTAATACTACGCGTATTATCTAGTTGGGCTATGCTAGACTTACCTCTAAATTGTGTTGTGAATTCACTCAAGTAGGGAATTAGCCTAATAATGCAAGTGATTAATGTTATTAATCGTGTTCAAATTTGCGAGTTGTTACATTCTCCCCATGTTGGAGAAATCTCGTCCCGAGATTTAAAAATCAAGTCGGATCGCCCGCGGCGCATGTTCTCCGATAAGTCATGTCGTTACAATAATAGTAATAGTTTGTGTAGTGATCTATGTTTGCCAATATAGTTTTAACTGTTTAGTATACTCGCGGTATAGTTTGATAGTTCAAGTTCGTTTCGTGGTTAGCGTTTACCAAGTGGTGTGTTCGAATTGACATTCGAATGAAAGGAACGTTAAATCGTAGCAAGAGTTGGTAAGACATACCGTGTTTGCCATAGTCCGCAACAGTTTCCGGTGCACGGAGGATGTATGCGCGGCCACGAGCCGGTGGGATGGTTGCGATGTGGTTGTTGTTTCCGGGGTTGTTCTGGTTGTTGTTCAGTTTCGGACATTGGTTTCGAAAATGTCCGGATTCACCGCACTCGTAACACGCGTTTGATCGAGGAGGAGGGTTGGTTTTACAGTTTTGGGCCAAATGACCCCAGTTTTTGCAATCTTGGCAGAAAGCACAGTTGCCATTATGATGCATCCCGCACTTGTCGCATTTTGGTTTGTTGCCAAGATAGGTTTTGGGTCCAGAGTTGGTGATTGCGGCAAAGGCTCGGGTGTTTCCCGGGTTTCTGTTTTGTTGACCCTGACGGTCGTTACCATCATTGTTCCATTTACGTTTGTGGGTTCCAGAGTCGCCCGCATCAGTACGGGTAGGTTCAGTTTTCCCTGTGATAGTTTTCAGGGTTCCAATCTCGACCGCGTCGTCGGTTAAGCTGTGAGCCAGATCCACTGCGCTCCTAAAAGTGGCGGGTTTGGAGGACATAACCATGCCTCGGATTTGTGGTGCCAAACCCCTGTTGTAACGCTCAATGCGTTTGCTCTCGGGGGTTACCATATGAGGCACCAGACGTGCAAGCTCCTGAAATCTAGTTGTGTAACCGGAAATGTCAGCTCCGATCATCTGAATGTTCCAAAACTCGGTTTCGAGTTTCTGCATCTCGTTGGGAGGGCAAAATTCCTCCATCATCATCTGCTTCAGAGTTACCCAGGTCATAGAATGAGCAGCTGGGCGTCCCATAATCTGGACTTGAGCGTTCCACCAGGTTAGCGCTTTGTCGGCTAAAGTGCAGGTGGCGTATTTCACGATCTTGTCGTTGGCGCAGTCGCTGATGTCGATGACTGATTCCATCTTTTCAATCCAGTGGACCAGGCCAATGGCCCCTTCGGTCCCGGTGAAGGTGCTGGGTTTACAAGACTGAAAGGTTTTGTAGGAACACCCCTGCTGGGTATTAGTTGGAGTTTCGCTGTTGACGGGGGTAGCTCCACTGTTGTTGGTTGGGTTTTCACGATTTCTGCTAGCCTCGTACTGAGCAATAGCCTCAGCCACGCGGCGTTCGATGATTTGTTCGGTTGTTTCTGGGGGTACAGGTGGAGAATTTCGTCGACTGTTTCGAGTCTTTCTTTGTTTAGGCGGCATGCTGACGTTCTGCGATGAAAAGATGCAGAAGTCAATGCCAATGAAAAATATGTGAGGAATAAAGTTTCACATATTTCAAGTTTTCGAGTATCAAGCAAAATTTGTCGAATCCCCATCACGTATCTTACGACTATGAAACACCCATATGTACTTAGTATGATATAATCACGTTGGCCAGGCGTCATTATATGATGCCAAACACATACTTCTTTTCATCAACCGTTTAATCACGATCAGGTTCACATGAGATCAGAGTACAATGAACGAGTCGGATGTGGTGAACAGTTCACGCGTATCGAGGTATCGTAACGATAGTTTAGATGTATGCAAATGTATGTATGCATGTACGTTCTAGCCAAGGCTATAGTCTAGGTCTCTAGGTTTCTAAGTCACCTAAAGTTTCCTAGTTCGCTATAACCATTGGCTCTGATACCAATCTGTAACACCCCCAAATTTTGTTTAGCGGAAGCAGTTAGTTTAAGTACTGGGGTGTCACAATAATAAAGCATGCATACGTATCAGAGCTTATGATTACAACAGAACAATATATATTAAGATGCCAAAAGAGTTAATTACAAATTTTACGATTCATCGAATCGTATTAGTTAATAGTAGTAAGTTTACAAAAGTAGATTTCTGAAATATGACTAAAACATTTCAGTTATACTAAAGAAATCCATATGTTTCCAAAAGTTGGCATCCTAAGCTTCAAGGGTCGCCTAATTCTCCATGTGTTGGCGATTCTTACATGCGCAGCTAATTCCCTGAAAAACATAGTAAAAGTCAACAACTAGGTTGAGTGAATTCACAGGTTTTATGTTTACACAAGTTATATCAAGTTTGTAGTACAGTTGTTATCCAAATCCGTTCGCAAATAGTATTGCCATAATAGTCGAGTATAAGTTTTGTAGAATGTTATCCAAATACCAGTTTTGTGGGTTGTTCGCCCAAAGTTCAAGTTAAAACACGTGCTGGTCGTTCACCAGCGAGTTATAAATACACTGTACCGGTCGTTCTCCGGCCAAATACGCACGGGTCGTTCTCCCGTCCAACAAACGCATGGGTCGTTCTCCCATCCAAGACGCACGGGTCGTTCTCCCGTCCCTTGGCCAGTCGTTCTCTGGCACTAAAATACGTGGCTGGTCGTTCTCCAGCGTTTTACACAAAAGTACCGGTCGTTCTCCGGTATACCAAACAAGTTTAAAAGTTATGTTTGTGTCGGTCGTTCTCCGACAAGTTACCAAATGTACCGGTCGTTCTCCGGTCTAGTTACCAAGTTAGTGTCGGTCGTTCTCCGACAAGTTACCAATATGTACCGGTCGTTCTCCGGTAAGATACCAAAATAGTTTACAGTCGTTTGCAAAACAGTTTACCGGTCGTTCTCCGGTCTAGTTAAAACAGTTTGTCGAATAAGTTATCCCATTTGTTCAGTGTATCAGTATGAAAATGTTATTTCATAAACAAAGTTCGTACAACAGTTCAATAGTTCAAAGTACTCTAACAGTTTGAGTAAGACACGTATGATAAACAATCATGTAAGTAAAAGCAGTTATGGCAATAAGTAAAACAGTTGACTATGTTTTCCACCCCTGTTCAAAAGCAGTTAAATCAACAAAAGTAGGGGCTGTGAACTCACCTGTTGAGTTTAAGTAGTTGTGCGAGTGCTAGCAAACCTAAGCCCAAGTACGGTCTGAAATCTCCTAACGTCCTAAACGTACGAGATTTAATAAGTATGTGGATGTCTAAACTAATCATCCATGCTAGTGTTTGTACATCCAAGTCACGTCCAAATCGTTTGTTTAATGTTTGTATTTCGTTGTTTATGAAAATGTATACGACTCGTTGGTGAAAGTTTGAAATCAACATTTCGATAAAACAAGTATGTTTAAATTGCTTGTAAGGCTCGTGAATCGAATTTGTATAAAGATATGCGTTTTCGGTTAGTTCGACACTTAGTGAAAACAAGTTTTTAAACTTTCTGTTTTTAGCGACGTAAGGTGCGACGCTGGGTGGTTATGCGACGTAGGGTGCGACGTACGGGTCTACGTCGCATTCAGGTTTTGCGACGTCATGGGTTGCGTCGCATAGGCGACGCTCGCAATTTAATGCGACGTAGTGGTCTGCGTCGCTATGTGCGACGTAAGGAAGGGTAATGCGACGTAGAGGCCTACGTCGCAGTACTGTTTTCGGTCCCAATGCGACGTAGTCGCCTGTTCGACGAACAGCGAGAAAATAACGAGTTTTGGGTCGATTTCGGACGTTTTCGGTTGTATAAAACACTAAAACATGTAAATCTAAGTATACTAAACACTAAGTAGCAATTATAACTTTGAAATCTAAAGATTTGCGGAATTTGTCGGAAACTTACGAGTGTCGGATTTGAAATCCGAAAAGGTAGAAGTGTAGATCGGGATGCCGTGGTCGTTTTATTCCAAAGGGGATATGTGTTTCGGCGTCGTTTTAGTGTAGTTTTTATGTGATTTGTGTGGTTTGTGGGTGAGTTTAGAGAGAAGGAGGAGAAAGAGTAGAGAAGAGAGAGAAAGAGATAGGTGGAAAATGGAAGAAAAGGGAGGTGGGGAGGGGGTTTTGTCCCCTTTCTCGCCTCCGTGTTTGCGTTCCGTGTTTGTTTACCCAATCGTTGAATGTTAGTTTATTTTAACTAATATGTTTTTAATTACGTTTTTCATTATATTATTATTTAAAATCTTTTTACAACACTAGATTAATAATTTTTATAAGTTTCAAACTTTGTTTAATTTCAATTATACGTTTTGGCGTTTTTGCGTTATAAAATTATTTGGAAATATTTTTGACAAAATATTTATTCGTTACTACGTTATTTAAAAATTTCGTTTTATTAAATAATTTTGTTCACCAACAGTCGTACGTTTTTGTCGCGTTTGTTTTCAAATGGTTCTGTACGTAATTACAACTAATTACGAATATGTAATACTACGCGTATTATCTAGTTGGGCTATGCTAGACTTACCTCTAAATTGTGTTGTGAATTCACTCAAGTAGGGAATTAGCCTAATAATGCAAGTGATTAATGTTATTAATCGTGTTCAAATTTGCGAGTTGTTACAACAGGCAATTAAACAAACAATTCCACATAACACTATAACACATATCATCATATAACTACTTAAACATAAAATCACTGAACTCTATTTCTCTGAACAATGTACACTGAACCCTGAACACTGTGCTAACCGCAGTTAGCTCTTTAATCACCACATTATCTGTACACATAATCATTTTATTAACCGTAATCACAACACTAATCAACAACCATCACAACTTTTAACAAAATCTTAAATACACATATAAGAAATCAATCATATAACAAACAACTTCCACCCGATTGTGTAGTCTCTTACTCAACTGCAATCCGAATCCAACACAATCGAATCGTATACTATTCATCACATAATCACTATTTAATCTACATAAATTAACAAGTAACTTTCCACCCAATTGTGTAGTCTCTTGCTCAACAGCAATCCGAATCCAACACAATTGAATCATACACTATTAACGAATAACTTTTCCTTTACCTTCAAGCTAGTGACATACTCATTACTCGCTAATGAGTTAATCACTACTGACTTTTCCAAATAACACGTATTCACATAACAATTAAATATAAACAAATAATTTAATACAACAAACTAAATAAACACATATAAACAAATAACTTTTCCTTGATTGTGCAAACCTCTAGCCCGCGAGCTATATGGTACTACACAATCAAATCACCTGTTTAACCCCCGTATCACTCACCATACTCTTTTTAGTCGATTTCACCATCTTGATCAACATAAGCTTTCATGTCTCTAATTACCTATTTCATAAACATGTAATCATAACAACACTTTTAAACACTAATCATCATTAAACTAACTACTAATCATATTCATAATCTATTAACACTTCTAATTACACTATTAAGCTTATTTCATTGTTTCATAATAATCTAACATAAACACTAAAATTCTCATAAACACTAGATCATAATTTCATTACTTTCTATCATGTTATATCATTACTAATAATCATAAAAACACTAACTAACACTAATTAAACCAATTTCATATCATAAATCACTAGTTCATTGATTTTCATCAAAACCCCACTTTGATCATATAACTACATACTTCAATTTAATCACTTACATGATGAAACATGATTTATAATCATAATCAAAACACTAACTAACACTAATTTAATCAAACCCAAACCCTAATTTCGTGGTTAAATTCACCAATTTCACAAAACCCCTAAAAATCCATTTTCTAGGTTAGAACATAGAAAAATCACTTACCAAGATGTTAGAGATGATCATAGAAGGATTAATTCGAATGATTAGAGCTTGAATCATAGTTTTGAAACTGATTTTAGGCTTGGGAAAGCTTCCTGCGATTTTTCTCTTCACTTCACGTATCCTCTGGAATGTTTTTAGACTAAATAAAGGATATACATAACACCGTACATATTTATCTATCTATTTTAATACCTTTTTAAACTTTACAGTCTGGAACTGGTAATTCGTTTTACGTTTTTCACTATATCTCGTTATCTACATAATACTATTTCATAATAAAAATATATCCGCGTACAATTTTAAAACCTGAAACTTGGGGTGTTACACAAGTATATACTTTCATTTATGTACCCCGTATAATTATAACATCTACTCCATATATAGATGGGTGGTGATATTTTCACCACTCTTTTTGATAAATCCATCAAAGTTCTGCGTTGATCATGTGTACAGTATAAACTGTTAATGCACAACTATGGTGGATTTATAAAAAACAGTGGTGGAAATATCACCGCCCTAACTAGATATTAATTAGGCTTATAGGCTATAACATTTGCGTATAAAAATTGTTGTTCTACCTATCAACCTAATCTAACCCTAGTAATCTCCCATTGTCGACAAAGTGCGTTGAAATTTGAAAAAATTGTAATCATTAATTGAGGTTATGTGTGGACGATATATAACGAACGTTGTCTCACGTGCTTAAATAAAAAACGTCCGTGTCAACAATTTCGTTGAAAACATTCTATTTTTATTTCAATTAATTAATGTTTGTAACAAAATTAAGTGGTGGTTCAAACTGTTTAGTTAACTAGCTTATTGAAAAACGGATAAGGTTTTTTCTTATAAGATTATCTGAGATGACAAATATTATTACTTGGATGTAGGCGGCGATATTCTGTAACCATTTCTAACCTTTTCAATGGCCACTCTAAGACATGCAGCTAGTGAGGTTGAACATGAGACATCTTGTAAATATACCAAGATCAATGTCAAGCACTCGGCCACCTTGTATAAATAACATCGAACCGCAAAAGGTTAGTTACATATAATATTCCACTACTTTCTCATTATGATTGTATGAATCATGTTAAGAACTTAAGACTAATTGGTTGCATAATTAGTTAACACGTTAATTGTAATAAATAATAGTGTCTAGATATTTAAGCAACAACCATAAGAATAGTGTTTTGAAATAAGCATTGATGATAACTTTAACTTGACAACCAACGTGCAAGTGTTAAATTACGATCACTATTATTAGTAATTTTTTAAACTTTATAACATCATGTTGTCTGCCAACGATAAAATACAACCCAATGTTTACCAATAGGAAGATAATGGCATGTGGGCTATTATTCAAGGCCCAACAATTTTATTTAAAAATTTAATGCTAAATCGTTTCCTAACTTACTTTGCTTATGACAAAAAATAATATAATAACACCTTACAAAAAAAATAAAAGATAAATATAAAAATATATATTATTGAAATAATAAGTAACAAAAATATCAAACATTTTGATACATGCTACAAGTTTTGTTATTATAGAAGTAATGTGGTATGTGTTAAGCGCCATACGATGGCCGTAGGCAGATTAAAGCTTGTGGTAGTCTTGACTATATGAGTCCGTTGTACATGTGAAGTGTGAATTCTTTCTTTTATAAAGGGACTGATTTTATTATTAATGTTACAGGTACAAACAAATTGTGTTACCGGTTAAGTGGAGTAAGCCCGTTTTGTATGTTATTTAATTAAAAAAACTACTAATCATATACTCCGTATATATTTGTTATAAAATTGTAAATTTTCATAAAATTTTATTTATTTGACACTATAACAAAAATCATGTTATGCATCATTTTTAAATTATGGATCCGCCACCGCACCTCATCTATTAAATCTGGAATCGTTGATTATTTCAAGTATTTGTTTACAAGAACTTGAAGAAAATGTCATTGTAGTTAACAAGGTTCTCGCCCAACGATGCATAAGTTCTACACAAACTAATAAGTTGTCAACTCAAGACTAACAGAATTAATGCTTTTCGCAAACAAAGTCGTCGTGTGTTCAAGACTCGTTAGAAATTGTATGGTCAGTTTTCACTCAAAATATGTGATCAGAGAAAATATGTGTTCAAGTGGTTATGATGGAAGGACAAATTAAACATAAAACAAACATAAAGTTAAAGGGGTTGGATTGTATTGGAAGTCTAGTGACAGCCTATAACTTAGTCACCATACAGTCACCACCTCATCATGTGATCCCTGTCTCTTTCCAAAAATGATTATTATGATTTAAAATTTATATACAAAGTATAGTCAAAGTTAATAGCATTTAAGTCATTTTTAATCAAGTGTTTTTGAGCAATATCTTGAAAATTTGATATCTTAGCTCACATAATCATGTTCATAACCAGTTAGCTCACATATCATCTTAGCTGTCATTGTTTCCTTTGATTCAAGTAGGTTTCTTGTTTGTGGTCAAACAAGCTTATTGTTCACTAGCCAGTAAAAAGGGATATATATTACAGTAGTATATACTACTCGTAGTATGCAACATTTCTGATTATAATTTACTTATAAATGAATCGATTTGGGTTGCCTTGTATGTTAGAAAGGTCACTGAAAGATGGTTTTGCATCTTTTTTGAGTCCTGCAAAAGGGGACAGCCATCTTTCAGGTGCATAGCATCCTCTAGGCATACAAGTACCCCCTACGATTTTGCGAGTCAAAACGTTTCATTACTAAAACAAGTGTCTAAAACCACAAATTACTAAACGCAACACCACTACGTTCAGGTGTCACATACCCAAGATACCATTAATTCTTGACACAAGTCTATATAAACAAGAATCTTTACTACATCAAAAAGGGGGGAAAAGAGAAGACAGACAGTTACCAAAACTTTGTGCCGAAACAAAATATCTAAATCTTACACACCTGATTTTCGTAGCTCAGCATCACCATGTGCAAAGTGGCACCTTTCGCCGAAGGTGCAAGATCCCTTAGTGAAATTTTCACATAACTTTGTCTTCATGTTGCTTCTGATAGGGTTTGATGGGGCCCCATGATGCATACCTGGGGTTCTACTAGGTGGACCAGCTGCACCCGGTCTTGTACTTGCACTCACACTCAATATTAGCTCTCTAACCAAGGTGCTTGCTTCCTTGATTTGGTCAAATGTCCCTTCAAGCTCGATATTTTTTATATTTGTGTCACTCTCGTGATCCCGAATTGCAAGTTTGACTCCTGTCTGTCTACATATTTGTTTGGAATTCACGCCACCTTTTCCAATAATGGCACCAGCAAGGGAAGCGTCCACGCTGATTTTGGCGGTGGCTGAGGCACCAAATGTGGTGACGACACTTCGCGGTGCATGGCGACCCGAGACAGGTGGTGGTAGGGTCCGAGTCTCGTCGTGTGTTGGAGCGATAGGTTTACCGAGCTCCCAATCTCCATGAGCAAAGCTGCACTGGTCACCAAACTTACAGCCTTCAGGGGTGTTGAATTTGTTGCACATCTTTGATTTCAAGACTGACTGGGGCCCATTTTGTGTGGTGGCTTGAGCGGTAGAAATTAGCGGAAGATTCATCATCTGGGCAACAGCGTTGTAACCACCAGGGAAGTAATGGAGGAAGTGACATTTCTCTCCAAATGGACAGCCTTCAATGCTACGTAAAGAAAACAATTCATTTGTTTAAATTACAAACCCAAATAAGTAATACTCCGTATAACATAACTTGTTATATTATAAAAGCATGCTAGTAAGAAACTAGCAGTGAATAAATGAAGTTACACAAGATTAAGTCTTTTGAAAATTGTATTATGCAGTAATGGTTTCAGTTGATAATTATTGGCGACTCCCAAATGAAGCTCTAGAAAATGAGGCTGTTTTGTGCATCCTAAAGCCATGTAGTCTTGAGGACGTTTGTGATATTTGAAAACATATATGCAGAAAGAGGATTTCACTCCAAGAAAATGTTTCAAATAGAGAATAATACAACGAATGAATTATTCACATAATAGTAAGCGATTACACATCGAAAATATAAATTCTCAGTTTGAGAGATTATTCTTGAAATAAAATCATCTTTCCGTGTATATGTTTCCTAATACACATATCCTCGAGACTGCAAGGTTTTAGGAGACACAAAACAGTCTTATTTCCTATAGCGCCTTATGTAAGTCACCACTAATTATCAACCGACCATTACTACTTACATATTTCAAAAGAATTAATCGTATGAAACTTCCTTTATTTAATTATAGCTTCTTAATAGCGTGGTTAGGTTGATTGATAATGTTTGGCTGAACTTGGAATAATGTTCTTGAGATTGTATAATTAATTAAAATAATATTTTTTTATAGCAAGGATTTAACCTGAAATACTTCATGCAAGGCTTCGATTTGCTTCTTATACCACTTGGTAAATTCTCCGATTCTGTTACAAGACATTAGGTGTTTTCTCTCAGTTAGATTTCCTTGTAATATTTTGTTGTACATGTTCTAGATATATATTTGGTGAAAAATGGAGAAGGATAAGATAATTTTTTTAACTTGATGTACAATTCTTTTATCAGAACCACACTTAAGCATTGACTTACCTTTCTGATTATATTTCTGAAATTAAAGAAATAAAGGTGAAACAGAACTCTAAAACAAAGATAAAAAGCAACTTCTTGGGTAAGAATATAAAAGAATGACAAGATAAAATGATGAATGTAAAAAAAAAACAGTGTTATAATAGGGCATTCATATATGTTATGTGTGAACATAAAAACTTTTAACTGTTAAAATAAGAAGTTTGGATCGAAGAGGTAAACTCTTCCCACCATTATTCTGAAGTTTGTACGTCATTTCCTGAAGAGCGGAAGGTTAATACAATAGCATCAACAATCAGTGCTAGAAGGGTCTGTTCAAGAGCCAGATTTTAGAAACCACTTTTGCTTCTACCACCTACTTTGTTTGAGACTATCATTTATTGTTTCTGTTAAGTAAAACATGATTCTGTGAAGGGTTAGATGTTCTGGCATAGAAAATTGGTTAAGTTATCTTTATTCTATATTTATGTTTGAAATAAATAGAGATGGTACACTAAGCAGGTTGGGTCATACATCAAAACGGGTTTATGTTGAATCAGGCTATTTTAGTACAGGTCGAAGTGAACCAGATTCAGTTGGTTTGCAGTAAACACTTTTATATCTGCAAACACTTTTATATCTATCTTTTATGAATCCTTATAATGTTAATTATGATTACAAAACGATATGATTACAAAATTGACCTTAATCCTTGAATTGTGTGGCTTTCAACCCTTTTGACAATTTCCTCTGTTAGTTTAGTTTTTAATTTGGCCCATTTGAGATATAACAAAACCATTACATACCCATTTATAAATATAATCAGGTCAGAACAGACACCTCAATAAGATAACTTAAAACACACAACTTGATGATTAGACCACGCTCGGCAATCCAACTCACCATATTCTTCTATATTTCTATCCACTTCAAACAAGGAGGCCATTCACTCATTCCTCACCCCTTTAGTCAAATGGTTATAGTCCTCTAAGCTAGTTCTTACTTCCATGCTAGACCGTAAAACATCTGAAACCGAATATCTAAGGGAGATGCATTTCTAAGTTAGGGTCCCAATGCTCTATTCACTACACTAAACAAGGGAAATCAAGCAAAGAAAAAAGAAAACAAGAAAAAGAAAAAAAAAACTTTAAGACCAGACTTCAACTAACGTTTTTACAATGTCCTACCGAGAAGTGCTCTGAAGCGATCAGGCACTCTACACACAATTGAGTCAAAAGAGTCCATCATTTGGTATTAAACGGATCGAACGGTTCAAATTTTCTCCAAGAAAGGAGTGGTATTTGTGGTCAACATGACCAAAAATACCCTATATTATTGTTGTGTGATGTGAACCTTGTTATTAACCAACGATATTATATGCTCCAATTTAGCAGTACCACAACTCCACGAGTTCATCAATTTATTAGTTTAGGTTAACTATTACGTATAAACAATTTATATCTTCTAAAAAACAAATCGCTAAATTAAACATCAATTCGTGAAATAGAAACATAAACAGATTAAACTGTGATACTAATCATAAGTATAAAACTTCAGGATATATACATACATACATATATGCATCTATATGTGTAAATCGAAAAAGAAAGAAAGAAGTAAATACCTGATCTGTATTTTTTGGAAGCGCCATTAGGTTTAGGATGAGGCCATGCTCTCTTCATAGCTGATGTTGAAGATTATAATGAATTCGATTATTTTGTGCAGATTATTATACGAACTCAATTTCCCAAAAATGCTAAATTAGGGTTAGGGTTAGGGTTTTGGGGTTGAGTGTTCGAACTGGAAGGGGGGTAGAAGATGAAGGAAGGGGAATTTTTAATGAATAAAAGTAAAACGGAGTACGTTTTTCATGAATAATACGGAGTAACTGGGATTATTCTCCACATCTCCTTTTATTATTATTGGACGAATTTTAATACGTATACATTTATAATTTAGATACGTTTGACTTGATCTCACCCATTAAATTATTTTGATAAACCAATCTGAACCGCTGATTTAGATTAACAACATTGTTTACGTAATATCTCATCTTTCATCGTTTAATTTTACTATATTACCCCTACTGTTGCGAAATAGTAGGAACTTAAATAATATAAATTTTAAATTTAAATTTCTAAATTTCAAAAACTTAAACAAAGTTCGAAATTTGAAACTTAAAATTCGTAATTATATATTTTAAAAAATAACCATGTGTTAAATAAGTCAACAATCTTTTGGGATATTGGATAAAAAGAAAATATCAAGGAGCAATACACGGCACCAACCAACAAACATCCGGTTCCTCCCTCAGATCGCTAATAAACGGGAGTGTATCTCGGCATAACAACTATAAGCCCTAATTTTCCAAATACCAAAACAATAATTGTAGCAACTCAACACATAACAGAGATTTCAAAATCAATCACCGATGATGACGGATTACGAAGAGAGATACGAAGGGAATGGTCAAGATGTTGAAAATTTTGGCGGTGATTCCTCGCCTCCGGCTAAGGATAGCAGACACAGCGGCACTGATAATTTCAGCGATTCCATTAAGTCACGGGTATTGTATCCTTCGCTGCTCATCTCTAATAACTGGGTGTAGATTAATATCGTAGGAAGGCCACAAGGAAAGGTTTCAATTTCTCCGTTTCACTAAACCCCTAATTTATTCATCTTATTATAAACCCTAATTTAAAATTTTATTATATTTCTGGCGATTGAAATAAATAGGTAAATTCAGTAGCATGGAATTGTATTGGCACGAAGCTTGGTTCAGGTTTTGTAGATCAAACAGCTCGTGTATGGCATATTGAACCCCATGGTCATGTAAGTATTCTTGATACACAACACATGTTTGTTATAATTACTTAACCAATCAATTGCATTGGATGATGAAATAGGTTAGTTAGAAGGGTTAAGTGTTTTTATATGTATCTAACTTCACCTGAAAATCTGTAGTATAAACTAATCCATAACTTCTATTTTGTGTATTACAATTATTATTGTATGTGCCTGACTTATGAACCGGTGATGACCATGAAAGGAGGTCCTTCAAAAGCAAGTTTCTGTTTCTTCATAATCTCCAACAAATCATAATTTAATCTCAATTTTCAAGCACTGTAAGTTCATGGCATCCGATCTTGATTTCGTAGGTTTGAAGTTCGTTTTTGTTTATATTTTTTGAATTGTTAGGTTTATTGGATGCTTATCATATTTTTGAATATCATGATCATAAGTATTTAGTATTATATAATCATTTGTAGTGTTTTTTTATTTGTATATAGGTATATAGATAGATAGATATACTTAACCATCTTCATTATATTTTTGCATTCCAGGTACTATTCCTTGAGCATAAATACAAAAGATATAAAGACTTTATAAATAGGTAATAAACTTGAGCTGAGGTATTTGTTATATTGCTATATATATGTAGACATTTTTATTTGAATTTTAATCTCCAAATTATAATGTTCCAAAATTTTTCATCTTTTTTTAAATTTGAAGGTTTCCAGCTAAAGCATGTTGTGAATGACTATGGTGGACAAATCTGTGATCTGAACTTTGATGTTTACTGATGTTGTTTTTGGGCAGGTATAGCCTCGACCTTTTTTCCAATTTTATTTAGTATTCTTAATTAATTCAAATTCGAAAATAGATTTCCTTGTGGCTGTGCTGAAATCAATTAAAGCCATAGATGGTCCAAGTGTACCTTTGCCTAACAACGTGTACCAATGCTTGTGCTATATTACAAGATTATAAAAGCAGGACTACTAACTTATTGATAGTTTTTCGGCCTTTATTGTGTAGGTGGGAAGCTGTTAGTTATTGATGTGCTGAAGTGCATCTCGATATCATTTTTTGAAGTTGAAAATCAGAGACCGTCGTTTCACGTTAACGGAAAGAACAGTAGCCTCAAAGGTACATATTTTTAGAGGTATTGATTTTGACTCAATTTCTTATGCATGGGTCTTGGATTATGTTATATCTCGATTTTGACTTAATTTCTTATGCATGGGTCTAGCTTGGATTATGTTATATCTCTAATGGGTCAATACTTCAAACATTCACAACAAATAAATTAAAATATCTACAAGAAAAACATGTCATATAGGGTATGTAAAATTGTTTGCTTTTAATGCATAACGGGTTGAAAGTCGGCCCGCATGTATTTTGGTTCATAAAACCTCTAATTCATCTTATAAATTCTCTTTTATTTAAAGGGCAAATTGCAAAGAAATTTAACATAAATCTAACAATGTATGCAAAGGCCAGTATATGTTCCTTACAGCCTTGGCTCGAGGTTGTACGTCTTTTTACTCTTAATGACTCCATCTTTTTTTTTCCTGATGAAATAATCTTCATTCGTTTATGTGAAATGGCTTCATTGCAAAGTATGGAGCCATTTTTCTATTGGTAAGAATGAATTTGACTGAACAAAAAAGAATTTCCTAGAGGTGGCAAATCTTAGCTGTTACTTTTGAATCTTAGCTGTTACACGATTGAAAGGGGTAATGGGTCAAAACGTGTTGGAGTTGAATCTTATCATTTTTATATTTCAAGTGTGAGTTTTTGACTATTAGTTTATGTTAGTGTAGCAATTTCTTATAAGGAGTTAGATCATCTCAATAGCTATCCAACATCAATTAAATTTTGTTGTTTTTTTCATTCTGTCACTTTAGTTTTGAAGGCTGCATAATGGACAATAATTCTGAAAAATACAGCACTCACCTTTTAAGATTTTTGTTAGACCAATATTTGATCTATTTGCTATAATTGACACTTCTATTGAAATCCAAAATTCGAAAATGATGGAAAGTTTTATATATCGTCCAATTTTCTTGACTGCACGACCATAATCCCATGAAAGAATTTGAGCCCTTCATTAGCCTCCCCCTTTACAATCAAACGGTCTACATTTCTTTTATATAATTACACTTTTCGTCCCTACATATATTTTTATACATTTTTCTAAATTAAAATCTTCCAAACTAAAAAAATCCCTAAAATCTTTCCGCCCTAAATAATACATCGGTCACTACCCAACTCATTATGGATCCTTTTACTATGACTTCCCATTTTAATTGTCAATTGTTGATGAATTAGTTCTACACTCATCAAGTACTTGGTTTCGTTTAGTCTCTTTTTTGATTGTATATTGTATGTGCTTATGATCATGAGCTGTCTTTGATAAGTGTTGTTTGCAATCTACTTTTGTTTCGGATGGCTTTTGGTAGATTGAGAATACAACCAAAATTGTAACACTTATTATTAACAGGCAAGCACATAACTGCCTTTACTTGTTAGCTAACTTTGATTCTCATTAACCATTGCTTATGTTCATTATAATAGAATGGTACAAAAATGATATCTTTATTAATATGCTTGATTTATTTAAATCAAGTTTACTGCCTTTACTTGTCAGCTAACTTTGATTCTCATTAACCATTGCTTATGTTCATTATAATAGAATGGTACAAAAATGATATCTTTATTAATATGCTTGATTTATTTAAATCAAGTTTAGTTGACATAACGATAGATGATTTGTTTTTAAATGAAACACATGTTGAATTGATTTATGAATCAAGTCTACATCAGCATAGCTTTATCTAATATTGCATCGATTGCCCATCACATGTTTTTATGTTCATATTTTGTGGTAAATATTAGGGGTGAGCACTGAAAATCGAAACCGATCCAAAAACCAAAATAACCGAGAAACCGAAACCGAAAAAACCGAACCGAATTAAAAACCGACGGTTTGGTTTTTGATTTACGCAAAACCGAAACCATCGGTTCGGTTTTTGGTTTTCACTTTAAAAACCGAACCGAACCGAAGTCTTTATATTATATATGTTACTTTCTATTTATATAAAAGTTATGTATTTAATATGTATATAAATTTAAATATGTTCAACTCTATAAATAAAACATATGAATATACCAAGTAATATGAAGCGTTTTGTTGTTATATTCGAAATACTCACTTATTACTACATTTGTAAAACTATGAGCTACATATCGTATATCGTATACATTTAACATTAATTCATGTGGAAACTGTAGCTCTATAAAGCGAGTATGGTGCCCCCAAATTGTAGAGGTTGGGGTTTCTGTTTCTTGATAACCCAACTAATTGTAGTTTCTTTAGTTCAAAGTTTTATAGATATCATCTAAATTTGTGATGCCTTCTATTTACTTTGAAAACTTGTGGTGTCTTTTATAGGCTGAATTGGAGTATCCAGTGGAAAACATCGTGCAAAGTTGGTTAGACAAGCACCTGCCACTGCCACGAACAATAACTTAGCTAGAGATGGAACGACTACATCGATAGTTCTTGCTCAGGGTCTTAATACAGAAGGTCTCAAGATGTCAAGGTCTGTTTAAAATTTCTTATGAAATCTAATGCAAATCTTGTCTTTATTACCATAGACATTAAGAGGACAACTAAAGCTTGCTAGGGTGCTTTGAAGAGCTTTACAAAAAGGTCCATGCTGTTATTCGTGCTGATTTACAAAAAGGTCCATGCTGTTTACGTATTAAGGTCCATGTATGATAGGGGTAATATAGTAAAATTAGACGATGAAAGATGACATATTACGTAAACAATGTTGTAAATCTAAATCAGTGGTTCAGATTTGTTTATCAAACTCATTTAACGGGTAAGATTAAGTCAAACGAATCTAAATTCAAAATGTTTACGTATTAAGACTCATCCAATAATAATAAAAGGAGATTAAGTCAAACGAATCTAAATTCAAAATGGTTTACCAATACTCCATATATGTTATGGACTGGTCAGGTGGATTGGACCACACTATACAGAAGGAATATAAATAAATAAATGGGACAAAATTGTATTAGACTGGACTATAGATCGAGGAGGCCTGGTCGGGTGAATATAACGAGTCAGGTGAATAATAGAGGCCTGGTTTTAGACTAGACTATCAGAATTTGTGTTAGTACAGTATACCGTTACTTCATATTTACTCTCTGTTGGCACGTTGTGTTTTATTGAAGTTGTTCAATTATTCTACATAGAACCCGACTCTTTGGTAACTTTATAAAACTGCTTATAAAAATCACAAATTAATTATGTCTCCATATTATGTCAGTAATTCCCTATATATAGGATACAAACCCTTTCATTATTGGTAACTTCTTAACATCAAACCAGACCACCCCATGCATCAGTTTAAGACACTATCTATATTTTTATAGTTGGACCCATAGGAATGTCATCAAAACTCTCATCTTTTCTGGTATTTCTCCAAACGTAAACATAAATCCATCATCTACCACTGGAGTAAGTTCTTATTCATTTGTGTCTAAACAATTTTCCAATGGGGCCAGGGTCGCGTTGACCTGCAAACGCCTTTTTATCAAATATAAATTTCATTAGAGATATTTAGTAGTTAATGCGTTGATGATAAATGTGATATTAATCTAATTCTTTTGGATCTTGCATTTTATGTGGTCTGTGAAAGCAGTCTTTTAGGGAATTGATCAACTTCTTTTATTTTTTATGGCATAATATTATTTTCATTAAACTAATTAACACATGATTTAATTCAGAATCGAAAGTGTTTGGAGTTTAACCCTACCCAACCCAACCCTACAAGTTTCGAGCCTTACTAAAATTGACCCATTTCAACCCTCTTTTGACATGTTACATAGGCATGCTAACACTTCGATCTTTAACTTTTGTGTATTGTTTCCATATTCAACTGTTTTGGTTCTACTATTCTGTAGTCAATTGTTTAATTAGATGACAAGCCCCAGGGGACATCAAGAGCTGTTCTGCAGAACTTTCAAGTACGGAAACTGATGTGACACAAATGACCGTCCTGCAGTTTGTTTCGGGCTTGATGACCCCTTTTATCATCCTAGGCGTACGGTTCTAAAGACCATGAGTTTTGTAGAAAATAACAGTAGGAATGACAATAAATTCACGTACGGAGAATGGCAAGTGATGCTACAATCAGCGATATGAGCACTGAATTCCTTGTCTGTCTATATGTCTGGTTAGTCTCCTCCTTATGCTACTGCTCTTGAGTGTTAAAAAAGGTAGAGGTGGCACTATAGGTGGGTCAGTCAATGGATCAAATTTTTTAGTATGGGTCGAAATGAATTGGATTGGGCTTATCTAAATAACCTTTTGCCTAAAAGCCTGATTATTCACATATGATTGTCAGGATGTCAAATACGATTACTCTCTAATTTTATATTTAAACCGATTTAACAGGTCTTATGCACTAATTATACACTTTAGTACGATGAGAGAAAGTAACCTGAGTCGGCTCATTTAAAAGAATTAAAATGCCACCTCTTGATAGTGTCTTTTCGTCCTTTGAGCCACAATATCTCTTATCTTACTGCCATTTTCACGTGCAGATGATATGCAGTTTTAACAATTTTTTGATGTTTGGTTTTTAGAAACGTTGAATTATTGTCTTAGTTTTTTTTTCATGATTTATTTTAGATACATGAGTCTGTCTTAACGAGGATTATGCGTTTGACTTCTACCATCCTGAAGCAACTACCTACCTTTTTGTTGCTCAAATTTCTATTGAAAGATTTGCCATTATAGAAGCTATATATTATAATCAACTCTTTTCATTTTCTGTCTGTGAGTTGTAACCCAGAAAAACAGGGTTGCATCTTGTAATATTTGACCATCTATTGTATATTATGTTGTATCATAAAGTGGAGTCATTTTAATTTGATGTTTCAAATTTTAAACCACAAGAAACAGCTAGCTTGCAGAACCTCAAATACTTTCAGTAAAACTCACAACGGACAATGCATACTTCACATTCTGTATGGAATTGTTGTTTTGTGCTCAGGTTCTATGTGATATGCACGCTTCTAGAGTTCTAGGTGATTATGTTTTGCAGTCTTTTTAAGGCTGCAACAGATGCCGTTGCCTTGCTTCTAAAGTTCTACACACGAATAATGATCGTCTTGACCGAACTATATTATGCAACTTTTTTACAGGTTACTATTTTGATGGCCGTGTCACTAGAATTCGCAATGGATGAAGAGTCAATAGTTGCGGTGTTGCATCTGAATGTCGTATATATGTACATGCCCAACTATTATGCTTATAAATCTTACGGCATGCACATTAAATAATTTGTCAACGGAGTTCTTGTATTTTACACAAGTGGAAATACGGAGTACAATTTTATACTAATGATGCCTTGAAAAGTACAAGTGTAATAAATCAAGGCCCACAAAACAGATACAAACCAAAAGAAATATTTTGGATGAATCGTGATTTTATGAAGGACAAGGAAACTCATTATGTTGATTCAATGAAGCATGAATCTTCTTCGATCTTGAGGTAAATGCAAATTTTTTAAAGCTTTATTATTATTCAAGAAAATATGTAAAGTACACCTCTAACTCAACATCACTTTTTTTTTTCCTTTCTAAACCTTAGTAATTGTAATGTTACAAAGCACTCAAAACATTTCGTATAATAAACATTTGCTCATCACTGTAATGATACAAGCTATTACAAGCTTTACATTTATTTCATATCTACTATTTCATATTACGATATAATTTGTTGTAAGATTTCTTGATGTAGCCCGTGATTTTCGCGGGTTTTGATCTAGTATATATAATCACACATAAATAATACTAGTAATGGAATTTGAAATAATTATTATATTTGTATAAAATAATAATACGAGTAATAATTATTAGTTATTATTATTATAATTTATAATCTCTCTTATCTATTAAAAGGAGCCCTTAATTAATTAATCACCTTCTAATTAGCCTCTCAGAGATTAATCCCACCCCTTAATTTTATTAGCATCTTAAACCACAGCCATTGATCAACCTAATTTTTATGATTAATTAATCTTAAAGATTACTAACAGACCCGTTAATACTACGCGTGTCTGCTTCTTTGAGAGGCTAGGGCTCAAAACAAAAAAACAATCCATACACACAAAAAATACGCCACCCATTCCATACACCTCAAAAACCACGAATCGTATTAATCATCCATCATGATTTCATTGCAGATATCGAATTCAACATACCGCAGCACTCAAAACGGTGAATACAAAAGGATGATTGATACGACAATGATTCAAACGATCTGGCATTTTTTTAAGGGTTTTTCGAGGGACGGATTCAGGAGCCGGCCTCCATGAATTAAATCACTATGGCCTCCGTTTCAGTTCACAGTCCAATCGTATGACATCAATCTCTCATAATCTTACCATTTATGTTGTCTGATTAGTAATTCTTATATTCTGTATATACATAAAAAAAAGGTACAATATATTGTCTGATGTTGAGTACTTATTTGATCCCAAAAACTTAGGCACACTCATAATGTGGAATGAAACATTAAGTATTTCATTTTAATGATTTGGACATACATTACCACCTGATCAAATTCATGTTGCCTAACTTAGTTCAATGTCCAACATTGTTGATCTTTTTATATTACTGTAATTCTGAATGTATGTGTTGTTCGTAAAAGTTTTAGAGGCCGTCTGGACACAATGGCCCATAATATGTTCATCTCATTGCACCCAAATGTCTTGAATATGTCTTATAACTTTGATCAAGCTTCTGTTGTGGGTTCAATTGTAGTGTTTTTTTTGGTGTGATGGAGAATAATATAATAATAGTAATAATATGTAACAACCCCAAAATTAGGGTAAATTTAAAATTTTCCTAATTACGTGTTTACTACTTGTATTTAATATGAAATAGGATTAAATACATTACTTACTTACTATATATATGAGTGATATATATATATATACACGTATACGATTCGGTACAAAATATGGACGTTGGTGACAAACTTTTAGAATAATGTGGATTTATCCAAACAAACATTATTTACTTTAATATATTACGAAAATATATTACACGTTATACGTTTTGTTAAAAATGTAACTTTACGCGACGAAAGTACACGAAACGCGCCCGACACGTGAAATACACTTAAGTTATATTTTTATAACTTCATAATAAGTATTTTGATAAAATACTTCTAGTAAAAATATCGCGATTACACGCGTACAGTTAAAACGTTTAGAAACGTTACACAATTCGGATAAACGCACGATTCGCGATCGATGACCAAACGAAATCTCAAATATTATTTTAGTAACTTAAAATATGTTATTTGAGTGAAACTTTTACTTATAATATCCGGTTTTAAATCGTTAACAAAACGTAATATATAAAACGTTATACGATTAATTAAAACGCAAAACGAACGGGTAAACGAACACGGGAGTTAACACAACTTTGGGGAAACAATTTAAACACCAAATGGGGGTGGGACCCACGATTTTTATGCAGAAAATCTGCAAGAATCAAGGCATACCATGCCCTTGACTCTTTTTGGATACTTAGCCACTCCAAACCCCTCACCTCATTCATTCAACCACTTCTCCACTCCATCTCCCTCACTCTTTTCTCTCTTTTCTTGGTGAAGAACCACGACCAAATCAGTCCCAAAACACCCCTAAATCATCACAAAAACACCCTCAAGAATAGCTTGGATTGCTAGGGTCATTTGGAAGAAAACGTGCACCTCACCGAGCTCTACACATCCATCTTTCTCGTTTGCTCATACGACTAGTAAGGACCTCAAACTTTTCTTGGTTATGTTTTATAATGTTTATTAACATGTTTAGTTGCTTGCTTAACAAAGAGATGTCCAAATCTAAACTTGAAACACGTTTTTGTAAACATATATATGTACACAGTTTTCTGCCCAGAAAAACGACCTCACGAAAACAACCATAACTCGAGTTGTAGACTAAATAAACGGGTGAGACCACTTGGAAAAGTTTGGTATTTTCGTCGTGAACAAAAAGTTCTTCTTTAGCTACCTCCAGAAATACACCCATTATCGGCTATTACTTGATCTTCGGACATATCACTGTTTTGGCCGGAATTTGCATATATCATTTCTTAATTTTTGTTAAAAATAGTAGATGGACACTAAAGTTCTCGGGAAAATAAAGAAATGATCTAGAGACATAGGAGAACAGTTGGTAATTTTTGCGGGACTTTATTCGGACTAACCGTTAGAGAAAACGAGGGTTTCGTTGAGACCAAAAACTGGAAAACCTTAACCCGGGGACTGTTTTGGTATATTTATAAAACCGACCCTTCGAGACGACCACAAAACGTAACGACAATTTTATAAGGCTTATTTAACATAGTTAGGGCTTCCCTAAAAGTTTCGGGTCAAACCGGAGTCGTTTGACCACAAACCCGAGCCTTGAATTCAAACAGATTGCTAGTGTCGCTAGAGGACCAAATCCTATAGCGACACTAAACAAGTGACGCATAGTTACTACTGATTGACGTCACCCGACACTTGCCCTTAGTGACGCACTAAATCTAATACCCGACACTAGCTGAGTGACGCATACTTTAGTGACGCTTAAACAACCGACACTTGACAAGTGTCGCCATACAATTTTAAACCGTCACTTATACCGACACTTATACATTCACTGACCTCAGTGACGCTACCTTAATGCAAGTGACGCATCTAGTGACGCTAATATCACGATACTTACTGAACTATGCGGCACTACCTAAGTATCGCCTAAAATGTGAAGTGTCGCATGGAGTGACGCATGAAACAGAACCTTGGAAAATACTTTTACACTAAGTATTGAATACATACAACAACCGAACATTATACAATGGTACTTATACAATACATATACCTAGTAATGTATACATGAACTACTTCACTCATACAACGACACTTGAAAACATTACGAGATCACACTCGCACGAGCTTACACTCGAACAATGTTTACACGTCGCATTACAAATACTCAACTTATGTATATACTTACAAGGTATACAAACGCGATGAATTACATAATAATAATAGTTGGATTATTATTACACCTCCGTCACCAACGGGCCACACTTATTTACAAAACAATTACAAACGTACAAACAAATACTTGGACATTTCCTAGTTGAGTGGACAACTAGCATGGGTGATCCTTCGGGACACCAACCTACTTATTACTTACTGAACCTTGTGCGTGTTAGGACGCCAAGGGTTGCTAGTACGGAGTACTACACTTGCTTGACTTACTGCATCATCTGCTAGACTCAGGTGAGTCTCACGGCCCCACTTTTTACTGCTTTTACATCGGGGGAGATGCATTACTTGCTTTACATGAACACACATACTTACTTGCTGCCAACGATTTACAAACTTTGCTGAATTACGGATATGCTAATTGCATGAGTTTACGACTAATCCACTGAAAGCCTCCTCAATCATAGTTGTTAGTTATGGAATAAGCGCGAGTTTTAGTATATGGATCCATATGGGACTGACAATCCCCGCCCGGGGTAGCACGCACTACCACGAACCGTACTGTATAAACGGGCGTTTCTTACTCGTTTCGGATGTTTTGGATTAACATTCACGGGGGTACTATATTTACTGTACGTTAAGCTTCAACTATGGTGGCTCATGGCAAGGGTATCAAACGGTTAGCATGACCTGCAACCACCCACTTATTAACGGTTAGCAAGACCTGCAACCACCACATACATAATGGCTAGCAAATGATTTACAACTACTACTTGTGTGTTCAAACTGTTTACTTATAAACCTGTGAGATTCACCAACCTTTTGGTTGACCGTTTTAGTAATGCTTCTCAGGTACACAGCATCAGTAGGGATGCCCAGCAGGATAAGCTCATTTAGCTCGAGTCGCATGCATTTACAAGCTTGGAGATTTTATTACATTACTTTTGTACTAGTTGTTATGTATTAGAATCTCTAGGAATTTATACGAAACTCGAGCTTGTATTTTGAACTACTTATGTATTAATGTAATAACTTTTCGAACGTCTCATTTAGAGTCGTTCACTGTATCCTTTGTGCTTGTGATTATTGATTAGTAACACCCAAAACTCGCTTCCGCAAACCATTAAATTTGGGGGTGTTACAGATTGGTATCAGAGCCTAAGGTTATAGTGAACTAGGTTGCATTAGTGGGCCTAGACTATGACCGTTAGGCAGTATTTTCTGTTAAGTGTGATTGGTTCAAGAGTTACGTCATACAAGTTTAATTTAACATAGCTTGATCAACTATGTACAATTAAATAAAGATGATGTAAGGCTTGAAATGGTTATGCTGGAATAGGAATACATTAGTTGACTCTGACCTCGAGAGAAACCGGGACTCATAATTGTTGTGCTAGACACTCATAAGACTATTATGTGATATATGTATGTATACATAGATAGTCATCGCTCAAGCACTGTACGCTAGTCTATTATATATTATATATATATATAGGCACTCACATATTCAAACACCTTGTCATGGAAATGGCAAACACAACCTCCGAAACATCTTCTAATTCATCCCACTCTCGACAATTTCTTTTGGGATCACGAAACTCATAGGTAGCTAGGAGGACCACCGAGTCACTTCGAGCGAGACCTTACCTAACTCAAAACAATTCAAATAACCAGGCTAGTTAGCACGTAGTTGCTAGTCAGTAGAGATGGTTATTCAACCCCTCTTGATTGTTCTATAATGTTGATTGTCATTTTGTGATGTTGTATATTACCGCATTTGTATATGTACATCTATGATAATCATCATTTATGGACAATCTCTCATGAACCTTATCCTTCTAATCTCAGGAAAATCATGCCGCCAAAGTCAAGGACTTACACTGATGCCCAGATGGCATCTATCATCTCTCAGGCTGTGACTGAAGCCTTGGCGCGACATTCGTCATCGACCCCCGAAAGGCATAGTGATACTGTCAATACCCCTCCCACTGCCAAGCCTTGTACCTACAAGGACTTTCACAACTGTAAACCTCTGAACTTTGCAGGTACTGAAGGAGCTATCGGTCTAATCCGCTGGATCGAGAAAGCCGAATCCGTATTTCTCACTTGCAACTGTGCGGAGGGAGACAAGGTTAAATTCTCCGTCAGCACTTTTTCTGACACCGTTCTCACATGGTGGAACACTTATGCCCAGACAGTGGGTATTGAAAATGCTTACAAACTCCCATGGGTGGAGTTGAAGGAGATGTTGAGAGGCGAGTACTGCCCCAGGGACGAATTGAAAAAGCTGGAGTTAGAATTCTACAATCACAAGATGCAGGGTGATGACATCACCGGTTACACCAACCGCTTTCACCAACTGGCACTCCTGTGCCCATCAATGGTCGATCCTGAGTACAAGAGGATCGAGAAATACGTCGATGGACTCCCTGAACGTCTACAAGACCTGGTGACTTCATCCAAACCGGGTACCATTCAGAACGCCATTCGCATGGCACATGAACTGACGGCAAACTCTGTTCGCCGTGGCCCAACTCCTACCCCGTCTGCAGCCAAACGCAAATGGGAAGCAACTTCAAACTCCTCCAACCTGATTTCTGACAAAAAGCCTACAACAGTCGATACCAACGACTCGAAGGCTTACAAGGGAAAGAAGCCTTACTGTTCCAAATGCAGTATGCATCATCATGGCTCCTGTCCCTGCACCAACTGCAAGAAATTCGGGCATCTAGCCAAAGACTGCCGAAACAACCCTGCTAGTACCGATATTGCTGCACCCAGGACCTGCTATGAGTGCAACGGTACCGGGCACTTCAGGAAGGACTGCCCAAAGGTAAAAGCGGGAACCAACTTCGCAAAAGGAAGAGCTTATGTGATTAACGCTAGGGAGGATGACCCGAACCCGAGACTATGCGACTTACTCAACCCGGGTACGCACATTGTTAGATTACCCGAAACTGTTTAACAACTTATGCACATTGCTTTACGTTCTATGTACTCTCCTAGATCCTAAGTACACAATAGGGTTAGGAAACTACCGACTACTTGAATCCTGACGAAGCAGCTCGTATTGCACTTTATTTACGATAAACAAACTTCCTTCCCAGACACCTCACACTGGTTGAGACCGGGAACACGCACCTTTTTCATTCGAATCTCAAACTGACCATGTCCTGTGGACAAATGGTCAATACTTTTCCCAACATCCCAACCGAGACCAATTAGGACTTCAAACAAATTTCGGGACGAAATTTTCATAACAATGGGAGAATGTAACAACCCCAAAATTAGGGTAAATTTAAAATTTTCCTAATTACGTGTTTACTACTTGTATTTAATATGAAATAGGATTAAATACATTACTTACTTACTATATATATGAGTGATATATATATATACACGTATACGATTCGGTACAAAATATGGACGTTGGTGACAAACTTTTAGAATAATGTGGATTTATCCAAACAAACATTATTTACTTTAATATATTACGAAAATATATTACACGTTATACGTTTTGTTAAAAATGTAACTTTACGCGACGAAAGTACACGAAACGCGCCCGACACGTGAAATACACTTAAGTTATATTTTTATAACTTCATAATAAGTATTTTGATAAAATACTTCTAGTAAAAATATCGCGATTACACGCGTACAGTTAAAACGTTTAGAAACGTTACACAATTCGGATAAACGCACGATTCGCGATCGATGACCAAACGAAATCTCAAATATTATTTTAGTAACTTAAAATATGTTATTTGAGTGAAACTTTTACTTATAATATCCGGTTTTAAATCGTTAACAAAACGTAATATATAAAACGTTATACGATTAATTAAAACGCAAAACGAACGGGTAAACGAACACGGGACTTAACACAACTTTGGGGAAACAATTTAAACACCAAATGGGGGTGGGACCCACGATTTTTATGCAGAAAATCTGCAAGAATCAAGGCATACCATGCCCTTGACTCTTTTTGGATACTTAGCCACTCCAAACCCCTCACCTCATTCATTCAACCACTTCTCCACTCCATCTCCCTCACTCTTTTCTCTCTTTTCTTGGTGAAGAACCACGACCAAATCAGTCCCAAAACACCCCTAAATCATCACAAAAACACCCTCAAGAATAGCTTGGATTGCTAGGGTCATTTGGAAGAAAACGTGCACCTCACCGAGCTCTACACATCCATCTTTCTCGTTTGCTCATACGACTAGTAAGGACCTCAAACTTTTCTTGGTTATGTTTTATAATGTTTATTAACATGTTTAGTTGCTTGCTTAACAAAGAGATGTCCAAATCTAAACTTGAAACACGTTTTTGTAAACATATATATGTACACAGTTTTCTGCCCAGAAAAACGACCTCACGAAAACAACCATAACTCGAGTTGTAGACTAAATAAACGGGTGAGACCACTTGGAAAAGTTTGGTATTTTCGTCGTGAACAAAAAGTTCTTCTTTAGCTACCTCCAGAAATACACCCATTATCGGCTATTACTTGATCTTCGGACATATCACTGTTTTGGCCGGAATTTGCATATATCATTTCTTAATTTTTGTTAAAAATAGTAGATGGACACTAAAGTTCTCGGGAAAATAAGGAAATGATCTAGAGACATAGGAGAACAGTTGGTAATTTTTGCGGGACTTTATTCGGACTAACCGTTAGAGAAAACGAGGGTTTCGTTGAGACCAAAAACTGGAAAACCTTAACCCGGGGACTGTTTTGGTATATTTATAAAACCGACCCTTCGAGACGACCACAAAACGTAACGACAATTTTATAAGGCTTATTTAACATAGTTAGGGCTTCCCTAAAAGTTTCGGGTCAAACCGGAGTCGTTTGACCACAAACCCGAGCCTTGAATTCAAACAGATTGCTAGTGTCGCTAGAGGACCAAATCCTATAGCGACACTAAACAAGTGACGCATAGTTACTACTGATTGACGTCACCCGACACTTGCCCTTAGTGACGCACTAAATCTAATACCCGACACTAGCTGAGTGACGCATACTTTAGTGACGCTTAAACAACCGACACTTGACAAGTGTCGCCATACAATTTTAAACCGTCACTTATACCGACACTTATACATTCACTGACCTCAGTGACGCTACCTTAATGCAAGTGACGCATCTAGTGACGCTAATATCACGATACTTACTGAACTATGCGGCACTACCTAAGTATCGCCTAAAATGTGAAGTGTCGCATGGAGTGACGCATGAAACAGAACCTTGGAAAATACTTTTACACTAAGTATTGAATACATACAACAACCGAACATTATACAATGGTACTTATACAATACATATACCTAGTAATGTATACATGAACTACTTCACTCATACAACGACACTTGAAAACATTACGAGATCACACTCGCACGAGCTTACACTCGAACAATGTTTACACGTCGCATTACAAATACTCAACTTATGTATATACTTACAAGGTATACAAACGCGATGAATTACATAATAATAATAGTTGGATTATTATTACACCTCCGTCACCAACGGGCCACACTTATTTACAAAACAATTACAAACGTACAAACAAATACTTGGACATTTCCTAGTTGAGTGGACAACTAGCATGGGTGATCCTTCGGGACACCAACCTACTTATTACTTACTGAACCTTGTGCGTGTTAGGACGCCAAGGGTTGCTAGTACGGAGTACTACACTTGCTTGACTTACTGCATCATCTGCTAGACTCAGGTGAGTCTCACGGCCCCACTTTTTACTGCTTTTACATCGGGGGAGATGCATTACTTGCTTTACATGAACACACATACTTACTTGCTGCCAACGATTTACAAACTTTGCTGAATTACGGATATGCCAATTGCATGAGTTTACGACTAATCCACTGAAAGCCTCCTCAATCATAGTTGTTAGTTATGGAATAAGCGCGAGTTTTAGTATATGGATCCATATGGGACTGACAATCCCCGCCCGGGGTAGCACGCACTACCACGAACCGTACTGTATAAACGGGCGTTTCTTACTCGTTTCGGATGTTTTGGATTAACATTCACGGGGGTACTATATTTACTGTACGTTAAGCTTCAACTATGGTGGCTCATGGCAAGGGTATCAAACGGTTAGCATGACCTGCAACCACCCACTTATTAACGGTTAGCAAGACCTGCAACCACCACATACATAATGGCTAGCAAATGATTTACAACTACTACTTGTGTGTTCAAACTGTTTACTTATAAACCTGTGAGATTCACCAACCTTTTGGTTGACCGTTTTAGTAATGCTTCTCAGGTACACAGCATCAGTAGGGATGCCCAGCAGGATAAGCTCATTTAGCTCGAGTCGCATGCATTTACAAGCTTGGAGATTTTATTACATTACTTTTGTACTAGTTGTTATGTATTAGAATCTCTAGGAATTTATACGAAACTCGAGCTTGTATTTTGAACTACTTATGTATTAATGTAATAACTTTTCGAACGTCTCATTTAGAGTCGTTCACTGTATCCTTTGTGCTTGTGATTATTGATTAGTAACACCCAAAACTCGCTTCCGCAAACCATTAAATTTGGGGGTGTTACATAATAGTAGTAGAGTTGATATAGAAAGTGAAGGTGGAGGTGAAAAGATTGAAAGAAATGGATCATCAATTTCAATGATGGAAGATATAAGACAATCACTTTTGTTAAAAAGCAGAGTTAATACTACCTCTCAGATTGCTATAGTTGGGTGCAATGTTTGTCCCATTGAATCCCTTGCTTATTGCTTTTTGATTAGTTTTCCTTTTTAATTGCTTGGGATTAATGATGTCTGTAGTAAAATTCTGGATCTTTGTTTATCATTTTTGGACTGATGTTGGTGGTGTTAAAGATGTAGATCATATTGCCTGCAGGAGTTCTGGATATATTTTTTTGACATTAATTATGATAGTATATGATAATGATCTTTTTTTTTTGTATGAACAAATTGTGGTTTTTTGTGTTAGGAATAATTGATTTCTGTTGTTGACAAAAGTGATAACAAAGTAAAGGTGATTCTTTTTTGTGTTTTTTTATAAAGTTTAACTTTTTCCCATCATTGATTACAGAAGTTAATGATTTGATTTAGGGAATAAACTGAACAAGTTATTATACTACAATTTTACCTTCTTCCATGGGTTGACCTTTGGTATTTTGTGAAATGTGTATCACGATACTAAATCTGGCTATCTTATTGGAATTAGTGAAGAATTTTGTGTTGATGAAGAAGCAAAAAGGTGTTAACTTGATGTAGTATACATGTAACTGAAAGTGATGTTATCATTTCGCTAACACATGGAAACATGACAAGAGTTTATAGACAGTATATACAATCTGTTTGGTTATTTTTTTCTTAGGCCATCAATCATATGCCTACTCTGAAGGATAAAAACACAGTGGATAAAAAGAGAGATTCAACAGGAAGGTGAGATTCATTTTAATTTCTCCAGAAATCGTACAGTTGTTTACGTGGGCTGTACATTGGGTAATCATCTTCACGTTGGAGCATCTTCATGTTAGAGCTTGAAAACGACGATCGGATTCTAACTCACATAAAGGTCACATTCTTTTAAACCTATTCATTGTAGGAGGCTTTTTAGCTGATCCTTTGAGTCCTAGCAAGTTTCGATCTATAAATAAGAGATTCAATCAGACTTCTATTTATAGGCAACACTGCGTTTTGATTTTAGATACTAAGGCGCTGTCTTTTGACTAAGCTGCTTTTAGAAGGAGAATTTGATCCTAACATGTTATATTGTCTGTTTCTTGTCAATACTGGGTTGAGATTCAAACGATATTTATGACCTTCTACTAAAATTCCCTGGATGAAAAGGCAATTGCAAGAATTCATGTGTTGGAACTCAAGTCGTTGGGGAAACTGCTTGAAGCAATTGACCCACTGTCCAAACTGACTAACCAAACCGGTAATCTTCTGCATTTTCAATTTCTATTCCACTCTTAATTTCTCTTTTTGCTAAATGTTTTGCTTTCTAAACTTTTTTGTTACATTTTGATTCAAGCTACGACTGTGATTAAAATCCATGAGCTTGATTCAGATGAAATATATTTATGTGTTTTCATCTCAACCTTTTCCATTCTCTGTTAACTAGGTTACTACTCCATAGTCTTTTTGGTTGGTTTATCCTGTTTTTTTTTTAATAAATATTTTGCTTACATACTTTTTTTTCTTTTTTTTTTATTTATATATCACACTCTGGGAATAGTTATTTACCTAAAGCTTTAGAAGTTGGTCAAGCTACTGGTATCTTTGGTTAATGTAACGTGGTTGATGCACATGTCTTGATGTGGCTGCCTGCCTTAGATCTAACATAAGTGTTTATCTAATCGATTATAACAAATTTTTGTACATTTTGATAAATGTAGGCAAATAATGTTATTGGACCCTGGTCTGCAAACTCACTTTGAGCTTACAAAAGGTATTGAATTTGCATATTTAATACGAGGTATAACCTGATTAAATCCAGTACTTATTACATACCCATTGTAAAGCTGTTAAACTCTATATCATCTTTGCTACTCCAATTTGTTGTAATTAACTCATCTCGGTTTTTAATATTTAGGTGCCGATGTGGCTGGTGGTAGAGGATATTATCTAAATGGAGTCGTTGCACATCTTAATCGAGCTCTTATAAATTCCAGTCTTGATTTTTTGGAGCAAAGGGACTAAACAGAAGTGCAAATTCCATGTTTTATGTGGAAAGATATAATGCGAAGTGCGCTCAATTAGCACACTTCCATGAAGAGCTTTCGAGGTAACATGTGTGCAAATATGGGGAAAACATTGGACTCATAACGAGTTTATTATAACTATTTCACTCAAGGAAGGTTACAAAAATTTAAGATGTTCCAAAGATTTAGCAAAAAGATGAGGATGCTGGGAGGACATTAGAGATTTTAAGGCATAAAAAGCTTGAATAGAAGGTGTGCGGTGAAAGGTTGTGTCAAAATGAATCACTTTTGTACGGGTCGAGTTAGGTTGATTTTAATTGCTAACATGTTAGTTTGTCTAAAAACTAAAAAGTAGTATGTTAGTTAGGCTTACAAAATTAACCTAATATTGTATAGAATTATTCAGCAGGTTGGTGTATTTGTATCTCTCTATAGTGTGTATATTGTTTTGTAGACAGTTTAAGCTATGTGTTACTGTGGTTAGTAGCATCTCCAAAGTAAGTTGATACAATCCTTTAAGATATATGGTTTTATACTAAGATGCTTTAACCTTTACATATATGTATCTTATTTCTATTAATGAGTCTTTTATGTTACTGTATTTTATTGTAACTGATGACATTAAATCTGATAAGTGGATAATTGATACCTACTCTATTAAATTGATTGTTCCTTTTTTAGGATATTTGATGTAGGCTGCTGCTGCAATTTTCAGGCAACAAGTCAACAACCCTTAGTTATTGGTGAATCTTTATTTACTTCTATTTTTTGTTTCTAATTTGTTCTATATCACTTTCCTTATAGACACGGCCAACCGAAGCAGAGATGGCAGAAGCTGATAGAGTAAATAAGGAAAATAAGAACATAAGTAAAATAAGCAGAAAAAGAGGTCTCTTCCTTGGGGTACCTCTGAATATCTGGTTGGTAGGTAGTCTCAAGAAGTGTTCTTAATTTATTATTAGATTGATGTTACCGTGACATATATGATGTTGAATCTACAGGCTGCTTGGATCGTGGATCATTACGATGTGTCTGGTACAGATAGTAATAATGATAGTTCAGATAATGGTATGATTCCTAACAAAGGAGAACATGAGTTCACTGGTCAAGGAGATGGTAGGGATTTTGACCTTGAGAATGACCAGGGAAGCAAAAGCTTAGGGATTCTGATGATGAAACTGAAGCTGATCCTATGATGATGGTAAGTTAAGACACCTTGTCATATAATGTTCTTATTACTTGCATGCAGATGTGACAAAATGAGCAGGAGAATATATGATTATGGGATATTATTTATCTAAAGATTTTCTTATACTATATATATCTTTATATTGTTTTGATGTGAATATATGCTAATTTTTAGTATTTAGTTTTTTTTATGGTAACTTTAATGCAATATAACATACAGTTGAAATTGCCATATCAAGTAGTGTCAATAGTCGGCACTAAATGACACTGCAGCCAATAAGTATGACCTTGAGGCATGGTTCCCAGCATCAAAAACTTACAGAGAACTCGTGTTGTGCTCGAACTGTACTGATTATCAGTCAAGAAAACTGGAAATCAGAAATAAGGTATGTTTGCTTACATAATAGTCTTATACAACATAGTAATCCTATTTAAATTTATCACCGTTCGTGTAAACTTATGCAAATAAATAGCTTTAAGAACCCGATATTTTGTGGTATTATATATAAATATTTAGAAAAAGATGATTTGAGAGGCTTTACTCATTTTTAAAAGCTTATGGCATTTTTAAACTGTTCGACCCACTTTACCAATTTCCGTTTTTAACTCATTCTTTGAACTTTATCCAATTGAACCGTTTAAGCTAAGATTACGACTCAAAGCCACCCTTTTCATTAACTAATATTAGTTGTTTCTTGAATTGTATGTATAATGAATGTATAAATTTTTATGATATTTTCGATATTGTTGTTGCTGGTAGTCGCGTTGAATAAAACGATACTCTAATTGGAAAAGTTAAAGAGGAAGCTTTTAGTAGGACAGAGATACTTGAGAAACTTGAGAAATGGATGGGTGCTTGAGAAGATGAATGTTGGCTTGAGTAGTATAATCTACTTTCTTTGGAATTTTCTCATATAAATAGGTCAATTTGGATCAGCTTAGAGGGTTTACTTTATAAAAATTTAGCTTAAGGTTAGTAAACTCAAACCTGTTGTTCTGTTTGCATGTCCTGCCCAGGTTACTATCTCTATTTTGATTTGATTCTCTAAACATCTAGCTATAACAGGTCAACTTTTTTGTGTAAAATGGTAATCGATTAGCATTGAAAGAGCTGCCCATCTTACTCTGAAGCATACTGAGAAAGCTCGTGGATTGGTCACTAAGCTTCCAAGTAAGTACCATATATTTACTGATTTTAGTTTAGATTACTACTATATCATTTTCTATTAAACTAACAAATGGACTCAAGTCATCTATAAAAGAAAGTAATTTATAGTGCTATTATTTGTCGTTTGGAAAATAAATATGACAAGACAATTTAATATAATGTATATGTAAGAGCATACTAAAATGAGGATGATGTATGTGTAACCAATGCTCATTTAGTTGAAACGTTCAATGTACATAGTCTGAGCCAATAACCTAATAACCTGTTGCATTCTAAATTGAAGTACTTTATGTAATCTTTTTCTTTGTTATATTATGACTAATTTATTTGGTTAGATTCGACCAATGTAATTGACGGTAGTAAACTTTTTAAAGGACTTTGGTGTGGGTTATATGGGTCACGACGTACTTGATTTGGAAAAACGTTAATGTGAAGGTTTTTGGTAAAGTACTTAGGGGTGTGGGTATGTTTCAAGAAATCTAGACTCCAAGTTTTGAGTGGATGAGAACAAGATTAAAGATGGATAAATCATAATGGTCGAGATGGGTGAATGATCTGAGGACATAAGGGATTGGGTGCTGCATATTATATAATGACGCCAATGTTTCTGCTGGAATGATGGGGTCTTTGTGTATTAAATCGAATGAATGAATACAGTGATGTATAGTGTTCATGGATGGATTGGTGGTTTAGTGTAGCTGTTGTAGAGGGGTGTTGTAATCAAAATGATGTAAAAAAGAATTGGGTTAACGAGGTAATTATTAACAGAGGTGGAGTTTTCAACTTGGGGGTCAAGATGGGTGATTGCAGGTCAAATGTGATCGATTTGATGACACAATTTCAAGCAGGCAGCAAGAGTAGTCACAAATATTGGCAATGAAGTGGTGATATTTTATATTGTGTGCACCGAGGAGTTTTGTAAATATAGTCACTGGAAGTTTTGTAATAGTACAGTACCAGTGTTGCTGAAAGTGCATGTGTGGATGTTCCTGTATATTGTTGATGTAAATACTTGGGGTCTTATTAATAAAATTTATTGCTTTTTCGAAAAAAAAAAAACTATTTGCGGAACAGTATCAAAGTTGCATAACATAACTGATTGTGATGCATTTGCTTCTTCATATCGTTATACCAATATCATTGTTGTGCTCAGTTTTTCAGTTACTTGCAGTTCAGTGTGTTTGTTCTAACCGTGCACGACTTCTATCATCTTGGTGTTGGCCATTTCATAATTTGAAAGTTGCGTTAACATTCACATTCCTTATAGTTTATTCATGCAAATCTATCATTCCGCCTTTGGGTTCCTTGCATTTCAGTGTCTTTGTTCGAACCGTGTACGACTTCTATCATCTTGGTGTTGGCCATTTCATAATTTGAATGGTGCGTTAACATTCACATTCCTTTTAGTTTATTCATGCATATCTATCATTCCGCCTTTGGATATGTTGAGATTCACAAAACGCCGATTTCAATTTAAAAGATGTCCAAGTGAAGCCAATTGTTTCGGTAATAATGTTGCCATCACCATTAACATTCTTCTTCATTAGCATCGGTTGACTCAAATCCAAATCATTCCAGTTGTTACCGATCAGATATAAATGACGAAATTGATATGTGTAAGTTTATCGACTTTAATTTCGCCTATTGTTTATAGGAATTTAATTTCATATGGTACTCTGATATGTATGACAAAATAGACGTTTATAAGTTTATTTGTCAATTTTTAATTTGGTCAGGTTGGTTGAAATGGGTAATTGACTGAAACTATTGATATTAGGCTCACAGTATGCAACCTACTATTTTTTTGTGTTACCTCTTTGGTGTTTAACTTTTTAACTACAAATTATATAAATCATTTTTAATAATGTATCTCTACATCTACTCTCAATAGATAAACATATCTCCTTCATTCAAAACATTTCTGTAATGTGATATGCACAAATATGTCAAGTCATACATTATCCACCGAAATAAAATTATAATAATAAACATTTGTCTTAAAATCATGAAATAGCCCACAAAATTTGCGGGTTATGATCTAGTACTATATATAAAGTGTAAAGATAATTATCAAAAGTGTTAAATATCAGCTAGGATGTGTAATATATAGTGCTTATTTATTTTTTAGCAGAAATCTATCTTTATAACTAAGGGAGGAGACCCTCAATTATTTGTCAAAAATTTACCCTTGCCACGTCATACAAATCCTATGTGTCATCACCATATAAAAGAAATTTGATGATGTGGATTTTCCTACACCTTTATTTCAAATAAGATAATATTTATTAAAAATTATATTATAACTATTTTCATTTAATAAGGTACTTAATAAAATTAAATTATAACCATTTTAATTTAAAATAATGTGTAATGTGATAACACTTATAATTTTTTATTATAATCCAAACTCATGACATCCTTTAATCTATTTTTTTCCTTCTAATTTTATTAACAAAATCTTTTAGTTTTTCATCTTAATTTTAACTCTTCTTTCTCTAACTTTCTCTAACACTCCCTTTTTTAAAAAAAATAAATAAATAAATAAACTTTAACCATTTTAATTTAAAATAATATGTCATGTGATAACACTTATAATTTTTTATTATAGTTCAAAGTCATTACATCCTTTAATCTATTTTTTCCTTCTAATTTTATTTATAAAAATCTTTTAGTTTGTTCATCTTAATTTTTACTCTTCTTTCTCCAACTTTCTCTAACTCTCCCTTTTTTTTTTAAAATAAATAAATAAACTTTTCGTAAGTTATGAGAACTTGTTTTTAATGTAATTATATCTTTCATTAAAGTTTTGTTAATTTGAAAATTTTTGTTATCATCTTACAGAATAAGGGAATTCAATTTCGAGAGTTCCATTATTTAGTAACCTGTATACAAGCTTTATAGATAGGCAAATTAAGTTCATCATCTCTATATAATGTAAGTATATATTTGACGTGTACTTTTATTATTTTTATATTACTTTTCAAATCTATATAATATAGGTATGTATTTGATTGTTGTAGAATACTAAAATGATTTATATTTTGCACATATATATGTGCATAAGTTACTTAATTAAAACGTCTACATTGTTATAGTAATTCTTACAATTTATTTATCCCGAGACTATTAACATACGCATTTTTTATCAGATTGTTGCAAGGTTAACATATTATAACTACAAAAAACGAAAACGTACACATCTTTTTTAACCTTCTCATTTCATTGATATATCGTAGGGAAAAAATGTAGTTATTATTTATTTTTGAGGGGTTAAAAGTTTATAAAGTATCACTAATAATGATAAAAAAAAAAAATTCTTTTAAAATTTGAAAGTTTCCACCATTTCATATACCATTTGATTTGTGGTTCACATATTTTATAATGCTAGCCGTGCATCACACGGGTTTAACACTAATAATCAAATAAAGTAAAACTTTAATTTTATTAACAAGCATATACTCTGTAAGCACAAAAAATGAACCTTTCACCATATCGGAATGTCGGTGTCACATAAGTATTTTTTTGGGTCTCGGATCACTTTACCCAGTGACGTAGCTACAGTGGGCTCAAGAAGTGCTAGATACGAATTACTGTATGTTTTAATGTTGTGTACTAACATTTTTATTGTTGTCACTAATTAACAAGAAGTTTATTGAACAAAAATTTATTCAAAGCTGCTTAGAAGATCAATTCATAAATGCTATCATTAGGCTCGTTAATTTATTATGATGTAACAAAGATGAAAAACTAATGACCTAATACAGTTGGTTCTTCTTCTTCTTCCTTCTTTGATATAAACGATTACACGCAGGACACACACAACAAAGAAAAAGGAACAAAAAGAAGAAGATTTCAACGTTCTAAACCGGACACCGTTAGAAATGCCGTTTCAGTGCGACGGCGTTCTCGACCCAAAACGCTGCCAATTTTCCTCCCACACCGTGTGCTCTTAAAAAATTCTTTAACATGTTACCTTATATTAAGAAAAAATTTTGCCGGGCAAATGTCTCTTGCGGGTGAGACGCTGCGGATCTCAAAGGGTCAGGGGTACCCTCCAACTACCCTTTTTTATATTAAGAAAAGTTGATATCATTTGTGTTGTTAATGTCAATCGAAAAAGAGAATGAATAATTTGTTTAAAGACTAAGAACCCAAAAACCTGTTAACGGATTAACCATCAATCAACAAGATAATTTATTACTCACAATATAAGGCATTCAACATTTAATATCAATTTCTTACGATTAAGTTATGCTTTGCGGAATTAAAATGTTAATCACATTGTATTTGGCGAATATAAAGTTTTATTCAACGTAACAACTTCATTAGGTATCAATAAAATCACATTTATACAAGAGATGGCCGGGTCGGTTATTGAAAATACAATCCTACTCAATCTCTAAATTATCGAGTGTAACAAACTGGACCGATTTATATGAAAACTTGATAACTATTCTTTCTATTAATACAAAACTTCTAAACATTTTTATTTATCTCTGTATCCTTCGAAATCGCATTTGTAAACGTGAGCTCTTCAATCTTCAATTTTATTTATCTCGATCTGTCAGCATCTACAATCTTCAATCTTTTAGAGTCTGATGGCCAGCTTTTAGACTCAAACCTGTCTTTCAGACTCAACTGGAAACTTAACGATTTATGACTTAAATTGTTGAATGTCATATTTATAAGTTGGACATATTTTGACAAATGACATATTTTGTTTCTATAAAATTAAATTTTTTAAGATTCTTGTAGTAAAAATTGAAATATATGTGAATGAAGAAGCATAATTAACATCAAGCAGGTGTAACCAATAAAACACTTTATTCATATGATCAACAACAATGTTATACTATACACTGTTGACATTGTTGGATAAAACATACTACTACAATCTAGTAAGGAACCCAAGCCAATTCATTTTCAATAACAAAATGACAAACTGATTCACTTCCTGGTTTTACATTTAGGATTTGAAACGTGATATGGTTTGGGTTCCATGATGAAGTATCTTCATGACATACTGATATTGCCTTAGCTTGTACATTGTTTTCTCCGATCAAATTTACCATATAGGCATTTATCTTAGATGCTTTATGGCAGTAATGGACAGCGTATGCATAGAATTCGCGATGACATACAACAGCAACATCTCCATTCAATTTCCTCACATCTTTTACCTTGTATGCATGTAATGGTATGTTCTCGTTACCCTTGACTTGTGTTGAAATCACTCGAACTTTTTTCCCTACCTTTGAAGCAGCAAAATCCACCATTGACTCCAAAGAAGTCGCGCAGTATTCATCTTGTTCTTGTTTAGAAGCGTTCTCACAGTCGTTGATTGTATTTTTGATCAAATTTGCTTTAAGAGAGCCAGGGCTAACTTTGAATTTGGTATAGATGTCGTTCAACTTGTTTGATGTAAAGGGCAACGAATCTGCAACTTGGCGAGGTATAAATGGAGTTGTTGTGGTTGCATCTTTGCTAATGTGCAACTTCATACTCTTGCCCGCATGAATGTCCTTTTCTAAGAAGAAAAATGACGAGTTTTTCATTGGCATAACGATTGCATTTGATGCAGCACCTCTGTATTTAACGTAACCAGCGTAAGCAGGGTTAACGATCTCATCGGATGCAGCACCATTATACTCGCATTTAGCTTCACAAAAATAGAAAATAGATATGATGAAGTTAGTACATCTTTATCTTTATATTTTATTATATTATATATTATATTTTATATATATATATATATATATATATATATATATATATATATATATTTATATATATATATATATTATATTTTATATAATTAAAACAAAATCTCATGGAGAAATTTTAACCCTTCGATGATTTTACCAATTAGATCTAACGATTGAGATTAAATTCTCCTAATTAAAATTTAAACCCAAAAATAATAATATTATAATAATATAACATTAATATAATATTAATATTAATATTGTAACATCCCCAAATCGGGCCTAGGAGAAACAGGTATTTCTTTAAATTAATTGTGCAATTTAATTGTATTTTGTGTTTGATTGTGAAATTTGTAGGTAAACAAGCCTCAGGAAATATTGTGACTAGTGAAATATAGTTTGTTTTAAATAAACTTAGGTGACGGTAAAATAAAATAATATTATCGCAATTGAAACTGAGGTTCCAGACAATAGGTCAAAAAGGGGTATAATATTGCACTGTGAATTAAGTGAGTCGGTTTAAATAAAATAAAAGGGGCCGACTTAATCTTCCCCAACTTTCTTGTGTGTTCTTCATGTGTGTTCTCAACTCTCTCTCTCAAACAAAATCACCTACACCAAATTGTTAGGAATCATTGCAAGACTTAAACAAGATTGAAGATTTAATCATAAGCTCATCATCTTCCTCATCATAAGCTTCTTTGATTCTTCATTTTGTAAGTATTAGTGAATAACTAGTTAATTATGTAATTGATGCTTGAAGCTAGAATTTATGTGGTTTTGGTGAGTACATGATAGAATTCAAATTTATATGATATATGTAACTTCATGAACTGATTTGAGTGATGATTACATGAATAAATGGATAGATTTCTTGAGTTTTAGATTGAATATGAAATTATTAGGTCATAGGTGATTGATTGAATTTGTGATGATTTGAAGTTTGAATCTTTGATATATGATGTTAGTATATGTTGTTATGACCGAAATTTGGAAAAAACATGAGTTTAGAACTGAGTTTGGTGAAATTGTAATTTTTGGTTCGTAGTTGTGTTGTGCAGAAATTTGGTAATGTGCAGGTCTGGAAGACGTGGGAATACGGTCGGATTCCCCTGAATCCGGACAGATTCAAGGGAATACGGCGTATTCCCGGGGTGTATTCCCAACCGGATTCCTTAAATTGAGTTCTGGTTGAAATTGAAGCTGAAATGACTTGGGAATACGGGCGTATTCACTGGAATACGGCCGGATTCATCTGAATACGGCCGGATTCCAAGGAATACGGCCGGATTCCCTTAGCTGGACAGTGATTTTCTGACTTAAGCTTAATAATGTGATTTAGTTTGCATAATGTGTTTCTATTATTTAATATCTGTTTGATTGTTGATATTAAGTTATATACAATGTGATGTGAGGATTGACTTGGAATTCTTTTGTATTTCAGATCCGATTACGACTCAATAAAATTAGATCTTTGAGTGGAGCTTGAAACGAGACAGGTGAGTGACTGGTTCTCACAGTTTAAATTGGTGTTAACAATTTAGTTACATCAATTTTAAGTAGATTGATATTGTGAGTTATTGATAAGTTGATTGTGGCTAAATGATTGATTGCTAGTGACTCATTCCATGATAGGTTGGAATGATAGAGGTCAATTTCAATTGGGTTTAGTTGCTATAGGTTAATCTTTATGGTATTGATGAACATTCGTTGTGAATTCGTCCATACTGATTAAAGATAGCATTGAACTATCGGTAAAATCTCTGTATTGGCCTGCAGTGGATTATAAGTGTTCTTGGTGGGCCATCCGCGGGCTGAGGGTACCTCAAGAACCACCGATCCTCTAATTTGATTGTTACTATTAGTTGATTGTTGTGAGTTGATTGTTTATGCTAAGTTAGATTGTTAGAATCGTTATTCACTTAGCTTCGTGCTAATCCCCCACCTCACTTTTGCAGGTTAAGTTGGTTTATGCTCGGTTGAGAGGTTTTGGGTGAAATGTTTGACAAGCTGGCAACTCTTGATTACTTTTGTTTTGGCGTAAACGTTTGTATAAATAACACCACTAGATTTTGGGTTTGTAATGAAATAACTTAATGATAGTTTTGTGTAATAACTAACTTTCGATATTATCTTATATGTAAATGTTGTTGAATGGGATAACGCTTCCAGGTTGTTTAAAAAAAAAATGTCTTGAAAATATGGGGTGTTATAAGTTGGTATCAGAGCAAAAGTTTAGGGGAATGAACATTCTAGGTGTTCATACCTAAACTTAGTTCCGTTGGTCGAACATTTCATGTTGAGGGGATTAGTTAGGAAAAGAAATTTGATTAGTTTGCTAGTACTAATGATTAACGAATTTTGAGATATGATGTGATTTCAGATATGGCGGATAATGAGCAACATGTCCATACTCTTAACAATGCCTCTCAAATTTCTGCACCAACACCAGAAAATCAGGAACATAATGGAATATCTAATCCAAGAGGCGTGGAAACAGAAACTGACCAAGAGTACATTATGAGATTAGAGAATCGGGTGTTGGAATTACAGAATGAACGGGCTGGGCCTTCTCGACAGCCTATTCATACTCAGCCGCCTGTTATAACTACTGCTCCTCCTGTTGTATCTTCTGAGCGGATTCCAGTATCTATACCTTTTGTTTCTCAGCAGCAGCAACAAGGTTATAGTTATCAAGCTACCGTACCTTTCCCTTCTTTCGGTTTTCCTAGTTATCAGATACATGCGATTCCTCCATTTCAGCAGTTAAAAGTGGGTTGTTCACTTAAGACTTTTATGTCCACCAATCCTTCTTCATTCTCTGGAAGTACTAATCCTACTGACACTTTGGACTGGTTACGTGATGTGGAGCGAAAATTGGAAGTTTGCCATTGTGAAGAAAAAGATAAAGTACCATACGCAGTTCAGCTCTTAAAGGGTCAAGCAATGTCATGGTGGGATGCTATAACTGCTCCATTGACATCGGAACAAATCAAAATGATTAGATGGTCAGACTTTCATGCCGAAGTTTGTAAGCAATTCTGTTCAGAGTACAACTTATCACGTATCAGACAAGAGTTTCTTGATTTACAAAAGACGGATCAAATGTCGATTGAAGAACTTATTAAGCAATTTTCTGATAAATTGCGATTTGTGAGACAGTGGGTTCCGACTGATAGAACTCAGATTGAGCATTTTGTGAAGACTTTGCCTCCAGATTACCGTACTTCAGTGAGATTAGCTGGTTCTCTTTCACAAGCATATGATTATGCTCGTTCGGTAGATGGTGATATTCAAGCAAAAAGGGTCATGAATAAGGAAAGGTATTCACAGAAACAAATAGGAGATTCATCTAGTAAACAAAAGGGGCAAGGTGGTCAGCAGAATCGGAGGTTTAATCCAATGGATAGTAACTATTGTAACAAATGTCGAGCTAGACATAATGGTCCTTGTACTCCCCAAACCTCAAGATGTGTTAAATGTGGAACTTTTGGACATGCTGCCAAGGATTGTACGTTTCCTAATAGCGTGTGTTGGAACTGTCAAAAAGAGGGGCATCGAGCTGGAGATTGTACAGAGGCTAAGAGACAGAGTATGGGTATGGTTAAGGGTTCCTCATCCTCCGGCCAAAAGAGGAAGATACCACCAGTAGCTGCTAGTCGAGCTTTTCAAATGACAGTGGATGAAGCTGTCACTACTGAGGACGTTATAACGGGTACATTTTTCATAAATTCTGTACCAGCTCGCGTATTATTTGATTCTGGTGCCAATTGTTCATTTATATCTGTGAAATTTTGTGATAGACTGAAATTGATTCCCTCTTTGATTGTGAAACCGTTAGAAGTTGAAATTGCTAATGGTAAGGTAGTTCCTGTTACCACATCGGTAACTGGAGCAAGTATATTAATAGAGGGTCATAACTTTCTGATTTCATTCCTGTTAATGCCAATTCCGAGTTTCGATGCGGTTATCGGTATGGATTGCTTGAGCTTAAATAAGGCTAATATTGATTGTCATAGAAAGATTATAAAAATTCCCGTCTCTGATAAGTCTCACGTTGTGGCTCGAGGGGAACGGGAAAGGGGTAACATTCCGTTGATTTCTGTGATGAAGGCTAGAAAATCTTTAACCAAGGGCTGTGATTCTTATTTGTGTTATGTGGTTGATAATAAATTAGAAAAGAAATTCATTTCCGATATCCGGGTGGTTTCTGAATACCCGGAGGTGTTCCCTGCTGAATTACCTGGTTTGCCCCCTGTCAGAGAAGTAGAATATCAGATTGATTTGATTCCTGGTTCGACTCCAGTAGCTAAGTCTCCTTATAGATTAGCTCCAGCTGAAATTCGGGAAATGATGGGTCAGATTCAGGAATTGTTAGATAAAGGGTTTATAAGGCCGAGTTCTTCCCCGTGGGGTGCTCCGGTATTGTTTGTGAAAAAGAAAGATGGTACTTTACGTATGTGTATCGATTATAGGGAACTTAATAAGAGAACAGTGAAAAATAAATACCCTTTGCCCAGAATTGATGAACTCTTTGACCAGTTGCAAGGATCATCTTATTTTTCTAAGATTGATTTGAGATCCGGTTATCACCAGGTGCGAGTACGTGAGGAAGATGTTCCTAAAACTGCTTTTCGCACCAGGTACGGACATTATGAGTTTTTAGTCATGCCTTTTGGATTGACTAATGCCCCTGCTATTTTCATGGACTTAATGAATCGAATATGTCGACCTTTTCTAGACAAGTTTGTAATTGTGTTTATCGACGATATATTGATTTATTCTAAATCTGAGTCCGAACATGAACATCATTTGAGGTTGATTCTGAAAATTCTGAAAAGAGAACACCTTTATGCTAAATTTTCTAAATGTGAATTCTGGCTTCGAGAGGTGCAATTTCTTGGTCATATCATTTGTAATGATGGAGTTAAAGTAGATCCTTCTAAGGTAGAAGCTGTTATGAATTGGAATGCTCCTAAATCCCCTTCTGAGATTAAAAGTTTCCTTGGTTTAGCTGGGTACTATCGGAAATTTATCCAAGATTTTTCTAAGATTGCTGATCCGTTGACTCGATTGACTAGGAAAGATGTTAAGTTTCAGTGGGGTGATCAACAAGAATTTTCTTTTCAGACTCTTAAGCAGTTATTGTGTCAAGCTCCAGTGTTAGCACTTCCTGATGGTTCCGATGGTTTTGTGGTTTATTGTGATGCTTCGCATGCTGGGTTGGGTGCAGTTTTAATGCAATGTGATCGTGTTATTGCGTATGCTTCTCGTCAGCTCAAAACTCATGAAAGAAATTATCCTACGCACGATTTGGAACTTGCAGCTGTGGTGTTCGCGTTAAAAATCTGGAGACATTATTTATACGGTACCAAATGCATTGTATGTACAGATCATAAAAGCCTCCGGTACATGTTTTCTAAGAAAGAGCTTAATATGAGACAGCGCCGTTGGTTAGAATTGATTAAGGATTATGATTGTGAAATCCGATATCATCCAGGTAAAGCTAATGTAGTAGCCGATGCTTTAAGTCGAAAGGTATCTTCTAACCGAGTCTACTTTATGCGCTTGGAAATATCTTCTGATTTGATTTCTCAGTTGAGAGCGGCACAGTTAGAAGCGTTGTTAGATCAGAATTTAAAATCTGAGATTTTGTTGAAAAGAAAAGATTTATTGGTTGATGATTCTCGGGGGTTGAAAACTTTTCAGTCTCGAGTTTGGGTTCCATTGATTGGGGGACTTCGGGATTTAATATTGACTGAGGCACACAAATCGAGGTTGTCAGTACATCCAGGGAGTACGAAAATGTATAATGATTTGAAACCGTTATATTGGTGGCCAACGATGAAAACCGATGTTGCTAGAATGGTTGAAACTTGTCATATATGTTCCCAAGTAAAAGCAGAACATCAGAAACCTTATGGTTCGTTAAAACAGTTGGATATCCCTGAATGGAAGTGGGAGCATATCACTATGGATTTTGTTACTAAGTTGCCTCGTACTTTGAAGGGTAATAATATGATTTGGGTTATTGTAGATCGTTTGACTAAAAGTGCCCATTTTCTTGCCACCAGTGAGACTGCTTCTTTGACGCGGTTATCTCTTTTGTATATTAACGAGATTGTTGTAAGACATGGTATTCCTTTATCTATTGTGTCCGATCGAGATTCTCGGTTTGTTTCTGGTTTTTGGCAGAGTTTGCAGCGTGAATTAGGTACCAGAATTAATCTCAGTACAGCTTATCATCCTCAGACGGATGGACAGTCAGAACGTACTATTCAGACTCTAGAGGATATGTTAAGAGCTTGTGTACTTGAGTATGGCGGTTCTTGGGATTCACACTTACCTTTGATAGAGTTTGCGTATAACAACTCTTATCATTCTAGTATTGGTATGCCACCGTACGAAATGTTATATGGCCGCCGTTGTAGAACTCCAACATGTTGGTTAGAAGCAGGAGAAAAGCAGTTTGCTGGCCCCGATATAGTACAAATTACAGCTGATAAAGTTAAGATTGCACGTGAGAAATTGAAAGCAGCTAGAGACAGACAAAAACAGTATGCTGACCCACGTAGACGACCCGTTGTGTTTGTTGAAGGTGAACTAGTATATTTGAAAGTTTCTCCGTGGAAGGGTGTTATTAGATTTGGTAAGCGTGGAAAGTTAGCTCCTCGTTATATTGGTCCATTTAAAGTTCGGCAAGTAATTAATGACCAATCGGTTTCTTTGGAACTTCCTCCTGAATTAGCTGGTATTCATGATACGTTTAATGTCTGTTATTTAAGAAAGTGCAATGTGGAGGATCAATCCCAAATCCTTCCTTTGCAAGATCTTAGAGTTGACCCAAGTAAGAAATTGGTGGAAGAACCTGTTGAGCTTTTAGATAGAAAAGTAACCAAGCTTCGTAGAAAGGAAATCCCGATGGTGTTAGTTAAATGGAAGCATAGCTTGGGTGCCAATTTAACATGGGAAGCCGAGGAGAGTATGAGAACTAGATATCCTAGTTTGTTTATGTCTAGTGAGATTTCGGGGACGAAATCTCCTTAAGGAGGGAAGATTTGTAACATCCCCAAATCGGGCCTAGGAGAAACAGGTATTTCTTTAAATTAATTGTGCAATTTAATTGTATTTTGTGTTTGATTGTGAAATTTGTAGGTAAATAAGCCTCAGGAAATATTGTGACTAGTGAAATATAGTTTGTTTTAAATAAACTTAGGTGACGGTAAAATAAAATAATTTTATCGCAATTGAAACTGAGGTTCCAGACAATAGGTCAAAAAGGGGTATAATATTGCACTGTGAATTAAGTGAGTCAGTTTAAATAAAATAAAAGGGGCCGACTTAATCTTCCCCAACTTTCTTGTGTGTTCTTCATGTGTGTTCTCAACTCTCTCTCTCAAACAAAATCACCTACACCAAATTGTTAGGAATCATTGCAAGACTTAAACAAGATTGAAGATTTAATCATAAGCTCATCATCTTCCTCATCATAAGCTTCTTTGATTCTTCATTTTGTAAGTATTAGTGAATAACTAGTTAATTATGTAATTGATGCTTGAAGCTAGAATTTATGTGGTTTTGGTGAGTACATGATAGAATTCAAATTTATATGATATATGTAACTTCATGAACTGATTTGAGTGATGATTACATGAATAAATGGATAGATTTCTTGAGTTTTAGATTGAATATGAAATTATTAGGTCATAGGTGATTGATTGAATTTGTGATGATTTGAAGTTTGAATCTTTGATATATGATGTTAGTATATGTTGTTATGACCGAAATTTGGAAAAAACATGAGTTTAGAACTGAGTTTGGTGAAATTGTAATTTTTGGTTCGTAGTTGTGTTGTGCAGAAATTTGGTAATGTGCAGGTCTGGAAGACGTGGGAATACGGTCGGATTCCCCTGAATCCGGACGGATTCAAGGGAATACGGCGTATTCCCGGGGTGTATTCCCAACCGGATTCCTTAAATTGAGTTCTGGTTGAAATTGAAGCTGAAATGACTTGGGAATACGGGCGTATTCACTGGAATACGGCCGGATTCATCTGAATACGGCCGGATTCCAAGGAATACGGCCGGATTCCCTTAGCTGGACAGTGATTTTCTGACTTAAGCTTAATAATGTGATTTAGTTTGCATAATGTGTTTCTATTATTTAATATCTGTTTGATTGTTGATATTAAGTTATATACAATGTGATGTGAGGATTGACTTGGAATTCTTTTGTATTTCAGATCCGATTACGACTCAATAAAATTAGATCTTTGAGTGGAGCTTGAAACGAGACAGGTGAGTGACTGGTTCTCACAGTTTAAATTGGTGTTAACAATTTAGTTACATCAATTTTAAGTAGATTGATATTGTGAGTTATTGATAAGTTGATTGTGGCTAAATGATTGATTGCTAGTGACTCATTCCATGATAGGTTGGAATGATAGAGGTCAATTTCAATTGGGTTTAGTTGTTATAGGTTAATCTTTATGGTATTGATGAACATTCGTTGTGAATTCGTCCATACTGATTAAAGATAGCATTGAACTATCGGTAAAATCTCTGTATTGGCCTGCAGTGGATTATAAGTGTTCTTGGTGGGCCATCCGCGGGCTGAGGGTACCTCAAGAACCACCGATCCTCTAATTTAATTGTTACTATTAGTTGATTGTTGTGAGTTGATTGTTTATACTAAGTTAGATTGTTAGAATCGTTATTCACTTAGCTTCGTGCTAATCCCCCACCTCACTTTTGCAGGTTAAGTTGGTTTATGCTCGGTTGAGAGGTTTTGGGTGAAATGTTTGACAAGCTGGCAACTCTTGATTACTTTTGTTTTGGCGTAAACGTTTGTATAAATAACACCACTAGATTTTGGGTTTGTAATGAAATAACTTAATGATAGTTTTGTGTAATAACTAACTTTCGATATTATCTTATATGTAAATGTTGTTGAATGGGATAACGCTTCCAGTTTGTTTAAAAAAAAAATGTCTTGAAAATATGGGGTGTTATAAATATAATAATAATAATATCTCATAGAGAAATTTTGACCCTTCGATGATTTTACCAATTAGATCTAACGATTGAGTTCTCCTAATTAAAATTTAAACCCAAAAATAATAATATTATAATAATATGATAATAATAATAATATAAATATAATAAACCCTTCGATGATTTTACCAATTAAATCTAACGATTGAGATTAAATTCTCCTAATTAAAATATAAAACCAAAAATAATAATATTATAATAATATAATAATAATATAATATTAATATAATATTAATATTAATATAATAATATTAATAAATATATCATAGAGGAATTTTGACCCTTTGATGATTTTACCAATTAGATCTAACGAGTGAGTTCTCCTAATTAAAATTTAAACCCAAAAATAATAATATTATAATAATATAATAATAATAATATAATATTAATATAATAATAGATCTAACGATTCACACCTCAAAAATATTTATATTATAATAATATAATAATATAATAATAATAATATTAATAATAATAATAATAATAATAATAATAATAAAATAATGATATACTCACTAAAAAAACACCAAACGTTTTACACCCAAAAATATTAATATAATAATAATAATATAATAAAATAATGATATACTACCTAAAAAGGACCAAACGTCGCTAAAAAAAAGAAAAAAAAAAGTCCACGTGAGAAAGAAAAAATCAAACATTAATTAGATTAGATAATGAATATAATATAAAAACAAAATAAAAAGGTTAAAAAACCCAACGTAATTTAAAAAAAAAAATGAAAACATAATCCCTAATATCTATACCAACAAAGCATTCTTGCCTAATGGATTCAAAAAAAAAAATCTCGATATCCATTTGTTTTGCAATGACAATTAATAAGAGCCAGGGACAATCGTTACAAAAAGTAGTCTTATGCTTATATAAGAATGTCTTCACTCACGGACAACTTTATGTCGCATTATTTCGGGTAACAAGCAAAGAAGGATTGAAGGCTCTACTATTGGATGGCGATGGAAACGTCACCAACATCACGAAGAATGTTGATTCTTATATAAGAATGTCTTCACTCACGGACAACTCTATATCGCATTATCCAGGTAACAAGCAAAGAGGGATTGAAGGCTCTACTATTGGATGACGATAGAAACATCAACATCACGAAGTATGTTGTTTACAAGGAAGTTATGCAACGCATATGATTCATTTAATACAAAATTAGATTGTCATTACATTATATGCACTCCCTTTATTTTACATTAACAAATTATATATTGCAATTCTTTTAATGTGCATTTTATTACTTTTACATTGAATTGTTATTACACATTCAAACATTTATTGCTCTCAAATTACAAATATAATTGAATAAAAAAATTAGGAAGCCCACGCTGTCGCGGGTTCTTCACCTAGTTAATTACAAAAATATGAGAACGATCATCCCTCTAATGATGTGAAAAATGAAATATGTTAATGATTATGCACAACTATAGATCAGAGACATTACTAACCGCATGGGAGACGATCCTTGATTGCTTTCGGCATAGGAGTGTTTGGTAACACAGATTTGAAGTAAACTCCAGGGTCTACTGTTGCACGACTCGCAACAAGTACAAGCTAAAACCAAATGTAAAATGAAGAAAGAGGATTAGTTACAGAAAATATGAAAATCAAATCGATTATATATGATAGTGAAATGTATCGGATAAGTACCTAGCTAATACATTTGCTTAAAAAACAAATTGATAAAGAGTAAAAACTTACAAAAAAGGTTGTCAAACTTTGAAGAAGATGGTAACTCATTGTTGAGAAATTGAAAAGTAAATTACAACTACACAACTAAAAGAGATGATATATCAAAGATGAGAAGCTAAGTGATGAAAGAAAATGATGGATTGTAGGACTATTTATAGACCATATTATTCAGATATATCTCTTATCTCTTATCTATTAAAAGAAGAGCAATATTAGTTAATCTTGTCATTAAATACCCCCTAAAAAATAATCACCACCCTTCAATATTTCACCCAAGTTATTTCTAGCCCTTGATCATTCTTTTTTGCAAGATTAATTAATCTTGCCCATTTTTTACCCCTATATTCCAATAATGCCCTTAGCATCTAATCACCATCAATACCCTTATTAATGACATTTTTAAATTAGTCAATGTTTCATTTAATACATTTAATCTTTAATATTTATTATCTTAATTTAATGGAGTTATGATGATGATGATGATGATGATGATGATGATGATGATGATGATGATGATGATGATGATGATGATGATGATGATGATGATGATGATAATAATAATAATAATAATAATAATAATAATAATTTTTTAATAATAATAATAAAAATAATCGTATGTTACTTAATGTGCTACCACCTTCGTCTCAAAATAATTGTTCAGTTTTGACTTTTTGAAGTCTTTCTTTTCAGCTTTAACCTTAAATATTTTTGAGAGTGTTATGTAATACTTGCTGAAAATTATACAATGAAAATACATTTATAACCGAACCCATTCATATTTTTGCATCAACTATTATATAACACAAAAAAAAAAATTTGTAGTTCAAAGTTGAAGAAGAAAGACTTTAAAATGTCAAAAGTGGACAATTATTTTGTGACGGAGGTAATATTATTTAGACTTTGTAGTTCTTAATTTTTTATTTGCATGCATCGTCAAATGATTGCATTAATTCTAATACTACAGACTTTCATGGTGTTCAAGAAGAACAATCAATGTTAGCCGAACAAAAGCTACACATAAAATCGTCAAGCTTTTATAAAGGAATATCGCGGTGCAATTACATTTATTAACTAATTTAAATTGATCCGTATGAAAAAAAGGCATGCACAGTTATCTGAATCTTTGAAGTGATGTAATTTTATAAAGAAGGTAACATATTTGAATATTTAGTCATTACACTTCTATTGATTTACATTTTATTGTTATATATTTTTGATAATATGAATTATCAAAACTCCAACTTTGTTTATTATGTTTAACTGTTATCAATCTTATAAGGTGTTGATGTTGTAGTATTAAACCTGTATTATTTTTTTAAAAAAAATAGGAATATTACAATCATCTGGTACAAAATTAGTAAAATTTGAACAACTTAAGAAGCAGGTCTATGAAGAACGAAAGAAGGTAAATTTATGAATTTTTGTATCATTAAAATGGTTTCTTTAGGGTAATTTTCGTATTTGGTTTTATATGTGTAACATTGATCCAAAAATACAACTACTGAGATGCTGCTGAAAAAAAATACAATGTTTGATAGAGAAAGTGACTATTGATGAAAAAGTTTTATTTGAGAGAATTGAAAGATTGCAACACTTTTCGACAAAATCAATGATTTATGGTGTAATGACTTCCTCCACCAATTCATTTAATGTGTTCACTAATTACATATCTCAAATATCAAAGGCTATGTGCAAATTAGTAGTGATAGAGGATTACTTATATCAAGTATTAGATAACTTAATAAATTAGACTAATAAATTTGTTTGTTTTGTCATAAACTATGTTATTGCTTATTTATTTTACTTATTTAAATAGTGTGTTTTATATTCAAAACTTAGACTGAATATTATATGATTTGCAGTATTACATGTGCAGGCTGATTCTCTACGAGAGAATACATTAAAAGGAATTCATGCAATTTTGACTACCCGACAATCTACGTTGGCACGACTTTCAATATCAAACTACTTCGATATACTTCATGTTGTGAGCACCTTATAAGTTGCAAGGTCGTAAAATTCTCATGAGAATTGAATCATTCACATATCCTTGATATTTTAGTACCCTATAGGTTGCAAGACCTCGAAATTCACACGAGTATCCTATAGATTTTTGAATAAATGATTTTAAAATATAGTAACTACAGATTATTTAACTTCAAAATTAGCAATAATATGTACCAACTCCCTTTTTAATATTAAAATTGTATAACATATTGCATTTTCCTAAATTATAAAATTTATGTAATTTACAAATAAATAATCAAATAACAAATCAACGTTATTTAAGTACTTTATGAATTATAATTTTGTCCAACATAATTTTTTAACACTAAATATTTGCAGCCCGCAATTTTTGCGGGTTATAATCTAGTTGTTATAAAAAGAAAAACAATCAATAGTAGGATCTTTGTTGTAATAAATAATTGAATTTGAAATAATTATATTTATATAAAATAATAATAATACGAGTGATAATTATAATTTATTATAATTGTTATAAAAAGAAAAACAATCAATAGCAGGATCTTGTAATATTTTGAGTTAAATGTTTCATTCCATCTTATATGTTTATGTTTTCTATATAGGATCCGGTTCAATTGAGAACCAAAAAATTTGCGAGAACCGTGAGAACTACTCGATTGCATGTTTGTTCATATGTAATTAACTTGATTCACATGTGAACATTGATTTACGTCGCATCTTTTGTTTGGTTAAGGTATATGGGGATCGACGTACAAGTTTGAATGTTTGATTATTATTAAAGAAGTTTGGTTAATGGGTTTGTTTTTAAAGTATGGGTATCAAACCCACATTTCAAACCATTGTAATGGTTGATCTAAAAACTCATTCTTATTCTCATATATCTATAGTAATTTCATGTATTAAACCGAACACATCCTAAGACAAATGCGACGTCACATACTCACATTGACCCATTTGAAGCTGAGATTGACGCACCATTGAGCTACTGATTTTACTAGTTACGAAAACTTGAAAAGGGTGATATGCATAACAGGTTAATTTTGCATCTGTATCTTGATAACACTGATAAAAAAAAAGTTAATGAAAAAATTGCAAACATGATTCTGATTCTTTACCAACAAGCTGTTGAAAATAAATACATCGACTGCTTAAACATATTTAGAGCATAGTGCGAGACAGTGAAGTCAGTCAATAACTAGACAATGTCACTAAATTTTAGTCGGAATTAGTACTAACTACTAAGCACAAACAGCTATAGATTTACATAATATTACTCCACAAAAATAATGCATGTTCTCAAGCAATAACCGCGTTACATACTCTTTCGCTTCCTTCTACGGATCCCACCACCCCTTGATCCAGAATCACCACTTTCAGGTGAGTCTTCAACGACAGTTTGTTCTTGCAGAACCAGACCACGGTTTCTTGAGAACTTCCTAATTGGTGTTGTGGGCACAGGTTTATGTTCTCGCGCAGAATTAGGTGATGTATCGACTGGATTCCTGTGTGGCATGAGCTCATCCCCTTCAGCAACCGAGTCCAGCATCAGCTGTGCAAATAAATACACAAGTGTGAAGTGTCAATGAACATTATCCTAAAGTTTATGCTATTCATTTATGGTGAAAGCCTATGATAAAAATGAAAAAATCATATCCAACCAAGACCAGAGTATCAAAACTTGATAAGTTCCAAATTTGCATGTACATTCGTTACTAATTCTTGTGAGTTGTGATGGACACGACGGCTTAGTTATATTCTGATATTATTTATGCTCAATTAGTGCAAAAAGCAAATTTTATATATTGATTTTTTGAGAATCATTAAATTTGAATTGTGATATCTTACAAAATAATCAACATATCGACATATTTGGTTCTCTTAGCATTCAACTACAGGTCTAAAAGGTTATAACTGGCGTACAATTACCTTCCAGTCTCTGAAATCAAATCTGAAGATAAAATGGGTGTATGTAACCTCCTTTGAAGCAACTGCATTGGCAGCTGGAGCATTCCTAGGTGCTGAAAGTAGCAGCATTAACACATAAGGATACAAATATATTTATCATAGGTTTTCTTAAAGATACATTAAAAGAACTTACAAACTAGATGGCATCCTTTCTCATCGACTTTTATTTCAGCTCTCCCATCTTTAACAAGAAAGGACAGGGCAAACAGATTTTCAACAGTCTGTGCAAACGAGTTTCTATTCAACACTAAACTTTCAAGCTTTGCATTCCTGTTTTTCCTTAACACATTAAACATGGTTGCCATGTTCTTATCTGTGTCTGTCTTCTCTTCTGTAGCACTTGAAGCAAGCTGCAAAAGTCAACCCAAAGTCAATGCGTTTCTACGATCCATAAATAGAAGTTTAATCACACAATTCTCTATCAAAAACATAAGGTTAGGTACTGTTCCATGTACAGGTTCCATGTATTTGATTGTTGTAGAATACTAAAATGATTTATATTTTGCACATATATATGTGCATAAGTTACTTAATTAAAACGTCTACATTGTTATAGTAATTCTTACAATTTATTTATCCCGAGACTATTAACATACGCATTTTTTATCAGATTGTTGCAAGGTTAACATATTATAACTACAAAAAACGAAAACGTACACATCTTTTTTAACCTTCTCATTTCATTGATATATCGTAGGGAAAAAATGTAGTTATTATTTATTTTTGAGGGGTTAAAAGTTTATAAAGTATCACTAATAATGATAAAAAAAAAAAATTCTTTTAAAATTTGAAAGTTTCCACCATTTCATATACCATGTGATTTGTGGTTCACATATTTTATAATGCTAGCCGTGCATCACACGGGTTTAACACTAATAATCAAATAAAGTAAAACTTTAATTTTATTAACAAGCATATACTCTGTAAGCACAAAAAATGAACCTTTCACCATATCGGAATGTCGGTGTCACATAATTATTTTTTTGGGTCTCGGATCACTTTACCCAGTGACGTAGCTACAGTGGGCTCAAGAAGTGCTAGATACGAATTACTGTATGTTTTAATGTTGTGTACTAACATTTTTATTGTTGTCACTAATTAACAAGAAGTTTATTGAACAAAAATTTATTCAAAGCTGCTTAGAAGATCAATTCATAAATGCTATCATTAGGCTCGTTAATTTATTATGATGTAACAAAGATGAAAAACTAATGACCTAATACAGTTGGTTCTTCTTCTTCTTCCTTCTTTGATATACACGATTACACGCAGGACACACACAACAAAGAAAAAAGAAAAAGGAACAAAAAGAAGAAGATTTCAACGTTCTAAACCGGACACCGTTAGAAATGCCGTTTCAGTGCGACGGCGTTCTCGACCCAAAACGCTGCCAATTTTCCTCCCACACCGTGTGCTCTTAAAAAATTCTTTAACATGTTACCTTATATTAAGAAAAAATTTTGCCGGGCAAATGTCTCTTGCGGGTGAGACGCTGCGGATCTCAAAGGGTCAGGGGTACCCTCCAACTACCCTTTTTTATATTAAGAAAAGTTGATATCATTTGTGTTGTTAATGTCAATCGAAAAAGAGAATGAATAATTTGTTTAAAGAGTAAGAACCCAAAAACCTGTTAACGGATTAACCATCAATCAACAAGATAATTTATTACTCACAATATAAGGCATTCAACATTTAATATCAATTTCTTACGATTAAGTTATGCTTTGCGGAATTAAAATGTTAATCACATTGTATTTGGCGAATATAAAGTTTTATTCAACGTAACAACTTCATTAGGTATCAATAAAATCACATTTATACAAGAGATGGCCAGGTCGGTTATTAAAAATACAATCCTACTCAATCTCTAAATTATCGAGTGTAACAAACTGGACCGATTTATATGAAAACTTGATAACTATTCTTTCTATTAATACAAAACTTCTAAACATTTTTATTTATCTCTGTATCCTTCGAAATCGCATTTGTAAACGTGAGCTCTTCAATCTTCAATTTTATTTATCTCGATCTGTCAGCATCTACAATCTTCAATCTTTTAGAGTCTGATGGCCGGCTTTTAGACTCAAACCTGTCTTTCAGACTCAACTAGAAACTTAACGATTTATGACTTAAACTGTTGAATGTCATATTTATAAGTTGGACATATTTTGACAAATGACATATTTTGTTTCTATAAAATTAAATTTTTTAAGATTCTTGTAGTAAAAATTGAAATATATGTGAATGAAGAAGCATAATTAACATCAAGCAGGTGTAACCAATAAAACACTTTATTCATATGATCAACAACAATGTTATACTATACACTGTTGACATTGTTGGATAAAACATACTACTACAATCTAGTAAGGAACCCAAGCCAATTCATTTTCAATAACAAAATGACAAACTGATTCACTTCCTGGTTTTACATTTAGGATTTGAAACGCGATATGGTTTGGGTTCCATGATGAAGTATCTTCATGACATACTGATATTGCCTTAGCTTGTACATTGTTTTCTCCGATCAAATTTACCATATAGGCATTTATCTTAGATGCTTTATGGCAGTAATGGACAGCGTATGCATAGAATTCGCGATGACATACAACAGCAACATCTCCATTCAATTTCCTCACATCTTTTACCTTGTATGCATGTAATGGTATGTTCTCGTTACCCTTGACTTGTGTTGAAATCACTCGAACTTTTTTCCCTACCTTTGAAGCAGCAAAATCCACCATTGACTCCAAAGAAGTCGCGCAGTATTCATCTTGTTCTTGTTTAGAAGCGTTCTCACAGTCGTTGATTGTATTTTTGATCAAATTTGCTTTAAGAGAGCCAGGGCTAACTTTGAATTTGGTATAGATGTCGTTCAACTTGTTTGATGTAAAGGGCAACGAATCTGCAACTTGGCGAGGTATAAATGGAGTTGTTGTGGTTGCATCTTTGCTAATGTGCAACTTCATACTCTTGCCCGCATGAATGTCCTTTTCTAAGAAGAAAAATGACGAATTTTTCATTGGCATAACGATTGCATTTGATGCAGCACCTCTGTATTTAACGTAACCAGCGTAAGCAGGGTTAACGATCTCATCGGATGCAGCACCATTATACTCGCATTTAGCTTCACAAAAATAGAAAATAGATATGATGAAGTTAGTACATCTTTATCTTTATATTTTATTATATTATATATTATATTATATATATATATATATATATATATATATATATATATATATATATATATATATATATATTATATTTTATATAATTAAAACAAAATCTCATGGAGAAATTTTAACCCTTCGATGATTTTACCAATTAGATCTAACGATTGAGATTAAATTCTCCTAATTAAAATTTAAACCCAAAAATAATAATATTATAATAATATAACATTAATATAATATTAATATTAATATAATAATAATAATATCTCATAGAGGAATTTTGACCCTTCGATGATTTTACCAATTAGATCTAACGATTGAGTTCTCCTAATTAAAATTTAAACCCAAAAATAATAATATTATAATAATATAATAATAATAATAATATAAATATAATAAACCCTTCGATGATTTTACCAATTAAATCTAACGATTGAGATTAAATTCTCCTAATTAAAATATAAAACCAAAAATAATAATATTATAATAATATAATAATAATATAATATTAATATAATATTAATATTAATATAATAATATTAATAAATATCTCATAGAGGAATTTTGACCCTTTGATGATTTTACCAATTAGATCTAACGAGTGAGTTCTCCTAATTAAAATTTAAACCCAAAAATAATAATATTATAATATAATAATAATAATAATATAATATTAATATAATAATAGATCTAACGATTCACACCTCAAAAATATTTATATTATAATAATATAATAATATAATAATAATAATAATAATAATAATAATAATAATAATAATAATAATAATAATAAAATAATGATATACTCACTAAAAAAACACCAAACGTTTTACACCCAAAAATATTAATATAATAATAATAATATAATAAAATAATGATATACTACCTAAAAAGGACCAAACGTCGCTAAAAAAAAGAAAAAAAAAAGTCCACGGGAGAAAGAAAAAATCAAACATTAATTAGATTAGATAATGAATATAATATAAAAACAAAATAAAAAGGTTAAAAAACCCAACGTAATTTAAAAAAAAAAAAAATGAAAACATAATCCCTAATATCTATACCAACAAAGCATTCTTGCCTAATGGATTCAAAAAAAAAAATCCCGATATCCATTTGTTTTGCAATGACAATTAATAAGAGCCAGGGACAATCGTTACAAAAAGTAGTCTTATGCTTATATAAGAATGTCTTCACTCACGGACAACTTTATGTCGCATTATTTCGGGTAACAAGCAAAGAAGGATTGAAGGCTCTACTATTGGATGGCGATGGAAACGTCACCAACATCACGAAGAATGTTGATTCTTATATAAGAATGTCTTCACTCACGGACAACTCTATATCGCATTATCCAGGTAACAAGCAAAGAGGGATTGAAGGCTCTACTATTGGATGACGATAGAAATGTCAACATCACGAAGTATGTTGTTTACAAGGAAGTTATGCAACGCATATGATTCATTTAATACAAAATTAGATTGTCATTACATTATATGCACTCCCTTTATTTTACATTAACAAATTATATATTGCAATTCTTTTAATGTGCATTTTATTACTTTTACATTGAATTGTTATTACACATTCAAACATTTATTGCTCTCAAATTACAAATATAATTGAATAAAAAAATTAGGAAGCCCACGCTGTCGCGGGTTCTTCACCTAGTTAATTACAAAAATATGAGAACGATCATCCCTCTAATGATGTGAAAAATGAAATATGTTAATGATTATGCACAACTATAGATCACAGACATTACTAACCGCATGGGAGACGATCCTTGATTGCTTTCGGCATAGGAGTGTTTGGTAACACAGATTTGAAGTAAACTCCAGGGTCTACTGTTGCACGACTCGCAACAAGTACAAGCTAAAACCAAATGTAAAATGAAGAAAGAGGATTAGTTACAGAAAATATGAAAATCAAATCGATTATATATGATAGTGAAATGTATCGGACAAGTACCTAGCTAATACATTTGCTTAAAAAACAAATTGATAAAGAGTAAAAACTTACAAAAAAGGTTGTCAAACTTTGAAGAAGATGGTAACTCATTGTTGAGAAATTGAAAAGTAAATTACAACTACACAACTAAAAGAGATGATATATCAAAGATGAGAAGCTAAGTGATGAAAGAAAATGATGGATTGTAGGACTATTTATAGACCATATTATTCAGATATATCTCTTATCTCTTATCTATTAAAAGAAGAGCAATATTAGTTAATCTTGTCATTAAATACCCCCTAAAAAATAATCACCACCCTTCAATATTTCACCCAAGTTATTTCTAGCCCTTGATCATTCTTTTTTGCAAGATTAATTAATCTTGCCCATTTTTTACCCCTATATTCCAATAATGCCCTTAGCATCTAATCACCATCAATACCCTTATTAATGACATTTTTAAATTAGTCAATGTTTCATTTAATACATTTAATCTTTAATATTTATTATCTTAATTTAATGGAGTTATGATGATGATGATGATGATGATGATGATGATGATGATGATGATGATGATGATGATGATGATGATGATGATGATGATAATAATAATAATAATAATAATAATAATAATAATAATAATAATTTTTTAATAATAATAATAAAAATAATCGTATGTTACTTAATGTGCTACCACCTTCGTCTCAAAATAATTGTTCAGTTTTGACTTTTTGAAGTCTTTCTTTTCAGCTTTAACCTTAAATATTTTTGAGAGTGTTATGTAATACTTGCTGAAAATTATACAATGAAAATACATTTATAACCGAACCCATTCATATTTTTGCATCAACTATTATATAACACAAAAAAAAAAAATTGTAGTTCAAAGTTGAAGAAGAAAGACTTTAAAATGTCAAAAGTGGACAATTATTTTGTGACGGAGGTAATATTATTTAGACTTTGTAGTTCTTAATTTTTTATTTGCATGCATCGTCAAATGATTGCATTAATTCTAATACTACAGACTTTCATGGTGTTCAAGAAGAACAATCAATGTTAGCCGAACAAAAGCTACACATAAAATCGTCAAGCTTTTATAAAGGAATATCGCGGTGCAATTACATTTATTAACTAATTTAAATTGATCCGTATGAAAAAAAGGCATGCACAGTTATCTGAATCTTTGAAGTGATGTAATTTTATAAAGAAGGTAACATATTTGAATATTTAGTCATTACACTTCTATTGATTTACATTTTATTGTTATATATTTTTGATAATATGAATTATCAAAACTCCAACTTTGTTTATTATGTTTAACTGTTATCAATCTTATAAGGTGTTGATGTTGTAGTATTATACCTGTATTATTATTTTTTTTTAAAATAGGAATATTACAATCATCTGGTACAAAATTAGTAAAATTTGAACAACTTAAGAAGCAGGTCTATGAAGAACGAAAGAAGGTAAATTTATGAATTTTTGTATCATTAAAATGGTTTCTTTAGGGTAATTTTCGTATTTGGTTTTATATGTGTAACATTGATCCAAAAATACAACTACTGAGATGCTGCTGAAAAAAAATACAATGTTTGATAGAGAAAGTGACTATTGATGAAAAAGTTTTATTTGAGAGAATTGAAAGATTGCAACACTTTTCGACAAAATCAATGATTTATGGTGTAATGACTTCCTCCACCAATTCGTTTAATGTGTTCACTAATTACATATCTCAAATATCAAAGGCTATGTGCAAATTAGTAGTGATAGAGGATTACTTATATCAAGTATTAGATAACTTAATAAATTAGACTAATAAATTTGTTTGTTTTGTCATAAACTATGTTATTGCTTATTTATTTTACTTATTTAAATAGTGTGTTTTATATTCAAAACTTAGACTGAATATTATATGATTTGCAGTATTATATGTGCAGGCTGATTCTCTACGAGAGAATACATTAAAAGGAATTCATGCAATTTTGACTACCCGACAATCTACGTTGGCACGACTTTCAATATCAAACTACTTCGATATACTTCATGTTGTGAGCACCTTATAAGTTGCAAGGTCGTAAAATTCTCATGAGAATTGAATCATTCACATATCCTTGATATTTTAGTACCCTATAGGTTGCAAGACCTCGAAATTCACACGAGTATCCTATAGATTTTTGAATAAATGATTTTAAAATGTAGTAACTACAGATTATTTAACTTCAAAATTAGCAATAATATGTACCAACTCCCTTTTTAATATTAAAATTGTATAACATATTGCATTTTCCTAAATTATAAAATTTATGTAATTTACAAATAAATAATCAAATAACAAATCAACGTTATTTAAGTACTTTATGAATTATAATTTTGTCCAACATAATTTTTTAACACTAAATATTTGCAGCCCGCAATTTTTGCGGGTTATAATCTAGTTGTTATAAAAAGAAAAACAATCAATAGTAGGATCTTTGTTGTAATAAATAATTGAATTTGAAATAATTATATTTATATAAAATAATAATAATACGAGTGATAATTATAATTTATTATAATTGTTATAAAAAGAAAAACAATCAATAGCAGGATCTTGTAATATTTTGAGTTAAATGTTTCATTCCATCTTATATGTTTATGTTATTCTATATAGGATCCGGTTCAATTGAGAACCAAAAAATTTGCGAGAACCGTGAGAACTACTAGATTGCATGTTTGTTCATATGTAATTAACTTGATTCACATGTGAACATTGATTTACGTCGCATCTTTTGTTTGGTTAAGGTATATGGGGATCGACGTACAAGTTTGAATGTTTGATTATTATTAAAGAAGTTTGGTTAATGGGTTTGTTTTTAAAGTATGGGTATCAAACCCACATTTCAAACCATTGTAATGGTTGATCTAAAAACTCATTCTTATTCTCATATATCTATAGTAATTTCATGTATTAAACCGAACACATCCTAAGACAAATGCGACGTCACATACTCACATTGACCCATTTGAAGCTGAGATTGACGCACCATTGAACTACTGATTTTACTAGTTACGAAAACTTGAAAAGGGTGATATGCATAACAGGTTAATTTTGCATCTGTATCTTGATAACACTGATAAAAAAAAAGTTAATGAAAAAATTGCAAACATGATTCTGATTCTTTACCAACAAGCTGTTGAAAATAAATACATCGACTGCTTAAACATATTTAGAGCATAGTGCGAGACAGTGAAGTCAGTCAATAACTAGACAATGTCACTAAATTTTAGTCGGAATTAGTACTAACTACTAAGCACAAACAGCTATAGATTTACATAATATTACTCCACAAAAATAATGCATGTTCTCAAGCAATAACCGCGTTACATACTCTTTCGCTTCCTTCTACGGATCCCACCACCCCTTGATCCAGAATCACCACTTTCAGGTGAGTCTTCAACGACAGTTTGTTCTTGCAGAACCAGACCACGGTTTCTTGAGAACTTCCTAATTGGTGTTGTGGGCACAGGTTTATGTTCTCGCGCAGAATTAGGTGATGTATCGACTGGATTCCTGTGTGGCATGAGCTCATCCCCTTCAGCAACCGAGTCCAGCATCAGCTGTGCAAATAAATACACAAGTGTGAAGTGTCAATGAACATTATCCTAAAGTTTATGCTATTCATTTATGGGGAAAGCCTATGATAAAAATGAAAAAATCATATCCAACCAAGACCAGAGTATCAAAACTTGATAAGTTCCAAATTTGCATGTACATTCGTTACTAATTCTTGTGAGTTGTGATGGACACGACGGCTTAGTTATATTCTGATATTATTTATGCTCAATTAGTGCAAAAAGCAAATTTTATGTATTGATTTTTTGAGAATCATTAAATTTGAATTGTGATATCTTACAAAATAATCAACATATCGACATACTTGGTTCTCTTAGCATTCAACTACAGGTCTAAAAGGTTATAACTGGCGTACAATTACCTTCCAGTCTCTGAAATCAAATCTGAAGATAAAATGGGTGTATGTAACCTCCTTTGAAGCAACTGCATTGGCAGCTGGAGCATTCCTAGGTGCTGAAAGTAGCAGCATTAACACATAAGGATACAAATATATTTATCATAGGTTTTCTTAAAGATACATTAAAAGAACTTACAAACTAGATGGCATCCTTTCTCATCGACTTTTATTTCAGCTCTCCCATCTTTAACAAGAAAGGACAGGGCAAACAGATTTTCAACAGTCTGTGCAAACGAGTTTCTATTCAACACTAAACTTTCAAGCTTTGCATTCCTGTTTTTCCTTAACACATTAAACATGGTTGCCATGTTCTTATCTGTGTCTGTCTTCTCTTCTGTAGCACTTGAAGCAAGCTGCAAAAGTCAACCCAAAGTCAATGCGTTTCTACGATCCATAAATAGAAGTTTAATCACACAATTCTCTATCAAAAACATAAGGTTAGGTACTGTTCCATGTACAGGTTCCATTTCCAGAAAACTATAGAGATATTCAACCTAATACCTATTAAACAGAACTGCAGACAAAGGATTCTGCACCAGAAATGCAAACAAGGCATCCTTAAAAGAGAACTGATGTAATATTCATATGCGTAAAAAAATTACATATCATGTATAAACATATTTCCAAATTCCAATAACATAACTATTTTCCAATCTAGTTTTTGTACGCCATCACTTTTAATTCAAAACCATTTAAAAGTGACCAAATGGACAGGTCACACAATTCGGGTAACATGTCAAAACAGGTGGGTTTTTAATTGCATTTAGCACAACTACGTCCTTCACTTGGTCCACATAAACAACTTTGAGCAAATTCAGGGCAATGATTTTAGAAATATTACCTCTTCAGGACAGGCCTTTTCAGTTGGTCTTGAACGCTTTCTTTGGATACTAGGCTTTCGTTGCTTGATTTCAGTACTCATCGGTCCAAGCCTACAATGGACAAAGACCCAATTGAGAGAAAGAAAAAACTAACAAAAGAAATGCAAAGATAATTAAATTTTGTATTTACATTGTGCAGCATCCATCACCCTTGACAAAAACACGAGATGCTGCAATACCGATATCCTTCCACTTAACAGAATTCCTACTTTCCTCGCCACCACCAAGTCTTCCAAAGCTCTTTAGTAGACAAGACACAAAATCCCCTGCAGTCACTCCTTCACTAGTCTGTGCCTTAACAGATGTCATCAATGTGTTAGTGATGTCCAATAATGCCTCTGCATCAGCAACTTGCTCCCTAGGCTTCTGAACTGTAAACCATACAAAACACATGTTAGGCCATCTGTCATCCCAAAAAAATTATGCAAAACCATACATATCACGAACACATATAGATCATGACTCATTTTCTATGTCTCATGTTTTAATTAGGTAGCACATTCATATATCATGTATTATATTCTTCTACATCCATATGTACGTACACAATAGCCACAGGAGGTATCAACTGAAAAAATATTAGTTAACACAATGCAGCCCTACGAGTTGAAGTAATCAAGATTGAAATGTGAGATCTCCTTTGAAAATCTCAAGTGATCAACAATCAGTCACCCAATAAAACTCTATATTTTATCTAAAATCTAAAAAAAAATATGCGGAGTAATATGATAAACAACCAAAATTGACACAAACATCCTATCTCAACAATTTCCCTTGATTTTAACTATGTATAAACTAATTTCTTGGTGTTGGCCATTTCATAATTTGAAAGTTGCGTTAACATTCACATTCCTTTTAGTTTATTCATGCATATCTATCATTCCACCTTTGGGTTCCTTGCATTTCAGTGTCTTTGTTCTAACCGTGTACGACTTCTATCATCTTGGTGTTGGCCATTTCATAATTTGAATGGTGCGTTAACATTCACATTCCTTTTAGTTTATTCATGCATATCTATCATTCCGCCTTTGGATATGTTGAGATTCACAAAACGCCGATTTCAATTTAAAAGATGTCCAAGTGAAGCCAATTGTTTCGGTAATAATGTTGCCATCACCATTAACATTCTTCTTCATTAGCATCGGTTGACTCAAATCCAAATCATTCCAGTTGTTACCGATCAGATATAAATGACGAAATTGATATGTGTAAGTTTATCGACTTTAATTTCGCCTATTGTTTATAGGAATTTAATTTCATATGGTACTCTGATATGTATGACAAAATTGACGTTTGTAAGTTTATTTGTCAATTTTTAATTTGGTCAGGTTGGTTGAAATGGGTAATTGACTGAAACTATTGATATTAGGCTCACAGTATGCAACCTACTATTTTTTTGTGTTACCTCTTTGGTGTTTAACTTTTTAACTACAAATTATATAAATCATTTTTAATAATGTATCTCTACATCTACTCTCAATAGATAAACATATCTCCTTCATTAAAAACATTTCTGTAATGTGATATGCACAAATATGTCAAGTCATACATTATCCACCGAAATAAAATTATAATAATAAACATTTGTCTTAAAATCATGAAATAGCCCGCAAAATTTGCGGGTTATGATCTAGTACTATATATAAAGTGTAAAGATAATTATCAAAAGTGTTAAATGTCAGCTAGGATGTGTAATATATAGTGCTTATTTATTTTTTAGCAGAAATCTATCTTTATAACTAAGGGAGGAGACCCTCAATTATTTGTCAAAAATTTACCCTTGTCACGTCATACAAATCCTATGTGTCATCACCATATAAAAGAAATTTGATGATGTGGATTTTCCTACACCTTTATTTCAAATAAGATAATATTTATTAAAAATTATATTATAACTATTTTCATTTAATAAGGTACTTAATAAAATTAAATTATAACCATTTTAATTTAAAATAATGTGTAATGTGATAACACTTATAATTTTTTATTATAATCCAAACTCATGACATCCTTTAATCTATTTTTTTCCTTCTAATTTTATTAACAAAATCTTTTAGTTTTTCATCTTAATTTTAACTCTTCTTTCTCTAACTTTCTCTAACACTCCCTTTTTTAAAAAAAATAAATAAATAAATAAACTTTAACCATTTAATTTAAAATAATATGTCATGTGATAACACTTATAATTTTTTATTATAGTTCAAAGTCATTACATCTTTTAATCTATTTTTTCCTTCTAATTTTATTTATAAAAATCTTTTAGTTTGTTCATCTTAATTTTTACTCTTCTTTCTCCAACTTTCTCTAACTCTCCCTTTTTTAAAAAAAATAAATAAATAAACTTTTCGTAAGTTATGAGAACTTGTTTTTAATGTAATTATATCTTTCATTAAAGTTTTGTTAATTTGAAAATTTTTGTTATCATCTTACAGAATAAGGGAATTCAATTTCGAGAGTTCCATTATTTAGTAACCTATATACAAGCTTTATAGATAGGCAAATTAAGTTCATCATCTCTATATAATGTAAGTATATATTTGACGTGTACTTTTATTATTTTTATATTACTTTTCAAATCTATATAATATAGGTATGTATTTGATTGTTGTAGAATACTAAAATGATTTATATTTTGCACATATATATGTGCATAAGTTACTTAATTAAAACGTCTACATTGTTATAGTAATTCTTACAATTTATTTATCCCGAGACTATTAACATACGCATTTTTTATCAGATTGTTGCAAGGTTAACATATTATAACTACAAAAAACGAAAACGTACACATCTTTTTTAACCTTCTCATTTCATTGATATATCGTAGGGAAAAAATGTAGTTATTATTTATTTTTGAGGGGTTAAAAGTTTATAAAGTATCACTAATAATGATAAAAAAAAAAAAAAAATCTTTTAAAATTTGAAATTTCCACCATTTCATATACCATTTGATTTGTGGTTCACATATTTTATAATGCTAGCCGTGCATCACACGGGTTTAACACTAATAATCAAATAAAGTAAAACTTTAATTTTATTAACAAGCATATACTCTGTAAGCACAAAAAATGAACCTTTCACCATATCGAAATGTCGGTGTCACATAAGTTTTTTTTTGGGTCTCGGATCACTTTACCCAGTGACGTAGCTACAGTGGGCTCAAGAAGTGCTAGATACGAATTACTGTATGTTTTAATGTTGTGTAGTAACATTTTTATTGTTGTCATTAATTAACAAGAAGTTTATTGAACAAAAATTTATTCAAAGCTGCTTAGAAGATCAATTCATAAATGCTATCATTAGGCTCGTTAATTTATTATGATGTAACAAAGATGAAAAACTAATGACCTAATACAGTTGGTTCTTCTTCTTCTTCCTTCTTTGATATACACGATTACACGCAGGACACACACAACAAAGAAAAAAGAAAAAGGAACAAAAAGAAGAAGATTTCAACGTTCTAAACCGGACACCGTTAGAAATGCCGTTTCAGTGCGACGGCGTTCTCGACCCAAAACGCTGCCAATTTTCCTCCCAGACCGTGTGCTCTTAAAAAATTCTTTAACATGTTACCTTATATTAAGAAAAAATTTTGCCGGGCAAATGTCTCTTGCGGGTGAGAGGCTGCGGATCTCAAAGAGATCCAGGGTCAGGGGTACCCTCCAACTACCCTTTTTTATATTAAGAAAAGTTGATATCATTTGTGTTGTTAATGTCAATCGAAAAAGAGAATGAATAATTTGTATAAAGAGTAAGAACCCAAGAACCTGTTAACGGATTAACCATCAATCAACAAGATAATTTATTACTCACAATATAAGGCATTCAACATTTAATATCAATTTCTTACAATTAAGTTATGCTTTGCGGAATTAAAATGTTAATCACATTGTATTTGGCGAATATAAAGTTTTATTCAACGTAACAACTTCATTAGGTATCAATAAAATCACATTTATACAAGAGATGGGTCGGTTATTGAAAATACAATCCTACTCAATCTCTAAATTATCGAGTGTAACAAACTGGACCGATTTATATGAAAACTTGATAACTATTCTTTCTATTAATACAAAACTTCTAAACATTTTTATTTATCTCTGTATCCTTCGAAATCGCATTTGTAAACGTGAGCTCTTCAATCTTCAATTTTATTTATCTCGATCTGTCAGCATCTACAATCTTCAATCTTTTAGAGTCTGATGGCCGGCTTTTAGACTCAAACCTGTCTTTCAGACTCAACTAGAAACTTAACGATTTATGACTTAAACTGTTGAATGTCATATTTATAAGTTGGACATATTTTGACAAATGACATATTTTGTTTCTATAAAATTAAATTTTTTAAGATTCTTGTAGTAAAAATTGAAATATATGTGAATGAAGAAGCATAATTAACATCAAGCAGGTGTAACCAATAAAACACTTTATTCATATGATCAACAACAATGTTATACTATACACTGTTGACATTGTTGGATAAAACATACTACTACAATCTAGTAAGGAACCCAAGCCAATTCATTTTCAATAACAAAATGACAAACTGATTCACTTCCTGGTTTTACATTTAGGATTTGAAACGCGATATGGTTTGGGTTCCATGATGAAGTATCTTCATGACATACTGATATTGCCTTAGCTTGTACATTGTTTTCTCCGATCAAATTTACCATATAGGCATTTATCTTAGATGCTTTATGGCAGTAATGGACAGCGTATGCATAGAATTCGCGATGACATACAACAGCAACATCTCCATTCAATTTCCTCACATCTTTTACCTTGTATGCATGTAATGGTATGTTCTCGTTACCCTTGACTTGTGTTGAAATCACTCGAACTTTTTTCCCTACCTTTGAAGCAGCAAAATCCACCATTGACTCCAAAGAAGTCGCGCAGTATTCATCTTGTTCTTGTTTAGAAGCGTTCTCACAGTCGTTGATTGTATTTTTGATCAAATTTGCTTTAAGAGAGCCAGGGCTAACTTTGAATTTGGTATAGATGTCGTTCAACTTGTTTGATGTAAAGGGCAACGAATCTGCAACTTGGCGAGGTATAAATGGAGTTGTTGTGGTTGCATCTTTGCTAATGTGCAACTTCATACTCTTGCCCGCATGAATGTCCTTTTCTAAGAAGAAAAATGACGAATTTTTCATTGGCATAACGATTGCATTTGATGCAGCACCTCTGTATTTAACGTAACCAGCGTAAGCAGGGTTAACGATCTCATCGGATGCAGCACCATTATACTCGCATTTAGCTTCACAAAAATAGAAAATAGATATGATGAAGTTAGTACATCTTTATCTTTATATTTTATTATATTATATATTATATTTTATATATATATATATATATATATATATATATATATATATATATATATATATATATATATATATATATATATATATATATATATATATATTATATTTTATATAATTAAAACAAAATCTCATGGAGAAATTTTAACCCTTCGATGATTTTACCAATTAGATCTAACGATTGAGATTAAATTCTCCTAATTAAAATTTAAACCCAAAAATAATAATATTATAATAATATAACATTAATATAATATTAATATTAATATAATAATAATAATATCTCATAGAGGAATTTTGACCCTTCGATGATTTTACCAATTAGATCTAACGATTGAGTTCTCCTAATTAAAATTTAAACCCAAAAATAATAATATTATAATAATATAATAATAATAATAATATAAATATAATAAACCCTTCGATGATTTTACCAATTAAATCTAACGATTGAGATTAAATTCTCCTAATTAAAATATAAAACCAAAAATAATAATATTATAATAATATAATAATAATATAATATTAATATAATATTAATATTAATATAATAATAATAATAAATATCTCATAGAGGAATTTTGACCCTTTGATGATTTTACCAATTAGATCTAACGTGTGAGTTCTCCTAATTAAAATTTAAACCCAAAAATAATAATATTATAATAATATAATAATAATAATATAATAATAGATCTAACGATTCACACCTCAAAAATATTTATATTATAATAATATAATAATATAATAATAATAATATTAATATAATAATTATAATAATAATAATAATAATAATAATAATAATAATAATAATAATAATAAAATAATGATATACTCATTAAAAAAACACCAAACGTTTTACACCCAAAAATATTAATATAATAATAATAATATAATAAAATAATGATATACTACCTAAAAAGGACCAAACGTCGCTAAAAAAAAGAAAAAAAAAGTCCACGGGAGAAAGAAAAAATCAAACATTAATTAGATTAGATAATGAATATAATATAAAAACAAAATAAAAAGGTTAAAAAACCCAACGTAATTTTAAAAAAAAAATGAAAACATAATCCCTAATATCTATACCAACAAAGCATTCTTGCCTAATGGATTCAAAAAAAAAAATCCCGATATCCATTTGTTTTGCAATGACAATTAATAAGAGCCAGGGACAATCGTTACAAAAAGTAGTCTTATGCTTATATAAGAATGTCTTCACTCACAGACAACTTTATGTCGCATTATTTCGGGTAACAAGCAAAGAAGGATTGAAGGCTCTACTATTGGATGGCGATGGAAACGTCACCAACATCACGAAGAATGTTGATTCTTATATAAGAATGTCTTCACTCACGGACAACTCTATATCGCATTATCCAGGTAACAAGCAAAGAGGGATTGAAGGCTCTACTATTGGATGACGATAGAAATGTCAACATCACGAAGTATGTTGTTTACAAGGAAGTTATGCAACGCATATGATTCATTTAATACAAAATTAGATTGTCATTACATTATATGCACTCCCTTTATTTTACATTAACAAATTATATATTGCAATTCTTTTAATGTGCATTTTATTACTTTTACATTGAATTGTTATTACACATTCAAACATTTATTGCTCTCAAATTACAAATATAATTGAATAAAAAAATTAGGAAGCCCACGCTGTCGCGGGTTCTTCACCTAGTTAATTACAAAAATATGAGAACAATCATCCCTCTAATGATGTGAAAAATGAAATATGTTAATGATTATGCACAACTATAGATCAGAGACATTACTAACCGCATGGGAGACGATCCTTGATTGCTTTCGGCATAGGAGTGTTTGGTAACACAGATTTGAAGTAAACTCCAGGGTCTACTGTTGCACGACTCGCAACAAGTACAAGCTAAAACCAAATGTAAAATGAAGAAAGAGGATTAGTTACAGAAAATATGAAAATCAAATCGATTATATATGATAGTGAAATGTATCGGACAAGTACCTAGCTAATACATTTGCTTAAAAAACAAATTGATAAAGAGTAAAAACTTACAAAAAAGGTTGTCAAACTTTGAAGAAGATGGTAACTCATTGTTGAGAAATTGAAAAGTAAATTACAACTACACAACTAAAAGAGATGATATATCAAAGATGAGAAGCTAAGTGATGAAAGAAAATGATGGATTGTAGGACTATTTATAGACCATATTATTCAGATATCTCTTATATCTCTTATCTATTAAAAGAAGAGCAATATTAGTAATCTTGTCATTAAATACCCCCTAAAAAATAATCACCACCCTTCAATATTTCACCCAAATTAATTCTAGCCCTTGATCATTCTTTTTTGCAAGATTAATTAATCTTACCCATTTTTTACCCCTATATTCCAATAATGCCCTTAGCATCTAATCACCATCAATACCCTTATTAATGACATTTTTAAATTAGTCAATGTTTTATTTAATACATTTAATCTTTAATATTTATTATCTTAATTTAATGGAGTTATGATGATGATGATGATGATGATGATGATGATGATGATGATGATGATGATGATGATGATGATGATCATAATAATAATAATAATAATAATATTAATAATAATAATAATAATAATAATAATAATAATAATAATAATAATAATAATAATAATAATTTTTTAATAATAATAATAAAAATAATCGTATGTTACTTAATGTGCTACCACCTTCGTCTCAAAATAATTGTTCAGTTTTGACTTTTTGAAGTCTTTCTTTTCAGCTTTAACCTTAAATATTTTTGAGAGTGTTATGTAATACTTGCTGAAAATTATACAATGAAAATACATTTATAACCGAACCCATTCATATTTTTGCATCAACTATTATATAACACAAAAAAATATATATATATATTGTAGTTCAAAGTTGAAGAAGAAAGACTTTAAAATGTCAAAAGTGGACAATTATTTTGTGACGGAGGTAATTTTATTTAGACTTTGTAGTTCTTAATTTTTTATTTGCATGCATCGTCAAATGATTGCATTAATTCTAATACTACAGACTTTCATGGTGTTCAAGAAGAACAATCAATGTTAGCCGAACAAAAGCTACACATAAAATCGTCAAGCTTTTATAAAGGAATATCGCGGTGCAATTACATTTATTAACTAATTTAAATTGATCCGTATGAAAAAAAGGCATGCACAGTTATCTGAATCTTTGAAGTGATGTAATTTTATAAAGAAGGTAACATATTTGAATATTTAGTCATTACACTTCTATTGATTTACATTTTATTGTTATATATTTTTGATAATATGAATTATCAAAACTCCAACTTTGTTTATTATGTTTAACTGTTATCAATCTTATAAGGTGTTGATGTTGTAGTATTATACCTGTATTATTATTTTTTTTAAAATAGGAATATTACAATCATCTGGTACAAAATTAGTAAAATTTGAACAACTTAAGAAGCAGGTCTATGAAGAACGAAAGAAGGTAAATTTATGAATTTTTGTATCATTAAAATGGTTTCTTTAGGGTAATTTTCGTATTTTGTTTTATATGTGTAACATTGATCCAAAAATACAACTACTGAGATGCTGCTGAAAAAAAATACAATGTTTGATAGAGAAAGTGACTATTGATGAAAAAGTTTTATTTGAGAGAATTGAAAGATTGCAACACTTTTCGACAAAATCAATGATTTATGGTGTAATGACTTCCTCCACCAATTCGTTTAATGTGTTCACTAATTACATATCTCAAATATCAAAGGCTATGTGCAAATTAGTAGTGATAGAGGATTACTTATATCAAGTATTAGATAACTTAATAAATTAGACTAATAAATTTGTTTGTTTTGTCATAAACTATGTTATTGCTTATTTATTTTACTTATTTAAATAGTGTGTTTTATATTCAAAACTTAGACTGAATATTATATGATTTGCAGTATTATATGTGCAGGCTGATTCTCTACGAGAGAATACATTAAAAGGAATTCATGCAATTTTGACTACCCGACAATCTACGTTGGCACGACTTTCAATATCAAACTACTTCGATATACTTCATGTTGTGAGCACCTTATAAGTTGCAAGGTCGTAAAATTCTCATGAGAATTGAATCATTCACATATCCTTGATATTTTAGTACCCTATAGGTTGCAAGACCTCGAAATTCACACGAGTATCCTATAGATTTTTGAATAAATGATTTTAAAATGTAGTAACTACAGATTATTTAACTTCAAAATTAGCAATAATATGTACCAACTCCCTTTTTAATATTAAAATTGTATAACATATTGCATTTTCCTAAATTATAAAATTTATGTAATTTACAAATAAATAATCAAATAACAAATCAACGTTATTTAAGTACTTTATGAATTATAATTTTGTCCAACATAATTTTTTAACACTAAATATTTGCAGCCCGCAATTTTTGCGGGTTATAATCTAGTTGTTATAAAAAGAAAAACAATCAATAGTAGGATCTTTGTTGTAATAAATAATTGAATTTGAAATAATTATATTTATATAAAATAATAATAATACGAGTGATAATTATAATTTATTATAATTGTTATAAAAAGAAAAACAATCAATAGCAGGATCTTGTAATATTTTGAGTTAAATGTTTCATTCCATCTTATATGTTTATGTTATTCTATATAGGATCCGGTTCAATTGAGAACCAAAAAATTTGCGAGAACCGTGAGAACTACTAGATTGCATGTTTGTTCATATGTAATTAACTTGATTCACATGTGAACATTGATTTACGTCGCATCTTTTGTTTGGTTAAGGTATATGGGGATCGACGTACAAGTTTGAATGTTTGATTATTATTAAAGAAGTTTGGTTAATGGGTTTGTTTTTAAAGTATGGGTATCAAACCCACATTTCAAACCATTGTAATGGTTGATCTAAAAACTCATTCTTATTCTCATATATCTATAGTAATTTCATGTATTAAACCGAACACATCCTAAGACAAATGCGACGTCACATACTCACATTGACCCATTTGAAGCTGAGATTGACGCACCATTGAACTACTGATTTTACTAGTTACGAAAACTTGAAAAGGGTGATATGCATAACAGGTTAATTTTGCATCTGTATCTTGATAACACTGATAAAAAAAAAGTTAATGAAAAAATTGCAAACATGATTCTGATTCTTTACCAACAAGCTGTTGAAAATAAATACATCGACTGCTTAAACATATTTAGAGCATAGTGCGAGACAGTGAAGTCAGTCAATAACTAGACAATGTCACTAAATTTTAGTCGGAATTAGTACTAACTACTAAGCACAAACAGCTATAGATTTACATAATATTACTCCACAAAAATAATGCATGTTCTCAAGCAATAACCGCGTTACATACTCTTTCGCTTCCTTCTACGGATCCCACCACCCCTTGATCCAGAATCACCACTTTCAGGTGAGTCTTCAACGACAGTTTGTTCTTGCAGAACCAGACCACGGTTTCTTGAGAACTTCCTAATTGGTGTTGTGGGCACAGGTTTATGTTCTCGCGCAGAATTAGGTGATGTATCGACTGGATTCCTGTGTGGCATGAGCTCATCCCCTTCAGCAACCGAGTCCAGCATCAGCTGTGCAAATAAATACACAAGTGTGAAGTGTCAATGAACATTATCCTAAAGTTTATGCTATTCATTTATGGGGAAAGCCTATGATAAAAATGAAAAAATCATATCCAACCAAGACCAGAGTATCAAAACTTGATAAGTTCCAAATTTGCATGTACATTCGTTACTAATTCTTGTGAGTTGTGATGGACACGACGGCTTAGTTATATTCTGATATTATTTATGCTCAATTAGTGCAAAAAGCAAATTTTATGTATTGATTTTTTGAGAATCATTAAATTTGAATTGTGATATCTTACAAAATAATCAACATATCGACATACTTGGTTCTCTTAGCATTCAACTACAGGTCTAAAAGGTTATAACTGGCGTACAATTACCTTCCAGTCTCTGAAATCAAATCTGAAGATAAAATGGGTGTATGTAACCTCCTTTGAAGCAACTGCATTGGCAGCTGGAGCATTCCTAGGTGCTGAAAGTAGCAGCATTAACACATAAGGATACAAATATATTTATCATAGGTTTTCTTAAAGATACATTAAAAGAACTTACAAACTAGATGGCATCCTTTCTCATCGACTTTTATTTCAGCTCTCCCATCTTTAACAAGAAAGGACAGGGCAAACAGATTTTCAACAGTCTGTGCAAACGAGTTTCTATTCAACACTAAACTTTCAAGCTTTGCATTCCTGTTTTTCCTTAACACATTAAACATGGTTGCCATGTTCTTATCTGTGTCTGTCTTCTCTTCTGTAGCACTTGAAGCAAGCTGCAAAAGTCAACCCAAAGTCAATGCGTTTCTACGATCCATAAATAGAAGTTTAATCACACAATTCTCTATCAAAAACATAAGGTTAGGTACTGTTCCATGTACAGGTTCCATTTCCAGAAAACTATAGAGATATTCAACCTAATACCTATTAAACAGAACTGCAGACAAAGGATTCTGCACCAGAAATGCAAACAAGGCATCCTTAAAAGAGAACTGATGTAATATTCATATGCGTAAAAAAATTACATATCATGTATAAACATATTTCCAAATTCCAATAACATAACTATTTTCCAATCTAGTTTTTGTACGCCATCACTTTTAATTCAAAACCATTTAAAAGTGACCAAATGGACAGGTCACACAATTCGGGTAACATGTCAAAACAGGTGGGTTTTTAATTGCATTTAGCACAACTACGTCCTTCACTTGGTCCACATAAACAACTTTGAGCAAATTCAGGGCAATGATTTTAGAAATATTACCTCTTCAGGACAGGCCTTTTCAGTTGGTCTTGAACGCTTTCTTTGGATACTAGGCTTTCGTTGCTTGATTTCAGTACTCATCGGTCCAAGCCTACAATGGACAAAGACCCAATTGAGAGAAAGAAAAAACTAACAAAAGAAATGCAAAGATAATTAAATTTTGTATTTACATTGTGCAGCATCCATCACCCTTGACAAAAACACGAGATGCTGCAATACCGATATCCTTCCACTTAACAGAATTCCTACTTTCCTCGCCACCACCAAGTCTTCCAAAGCTCTTTAGTAGACAAGACACAAAATCCCCTGCAGTCACTCCTTCATTAGTCTGTGCCTTAACAGATGTCATCAATGTGTTAGTGATGTCCAATAATGCCTCTGCATCAGCAACTTGCTCCCTAGGCTTCTGAACTGTAAACCATACAAAACACATGTTAGGCCATCTGTCATCCCAAAAAAATTATGCAAAACCATACATATCACGAACACATATAGATCATGACTCATTTTCTATGTCTCATGTTTTAATTAGGTAGCACATTCATATATCATGTATTATATTCTTCTACATCCATATGTACTTACACAATAGCCACAGGAGGTATCAACTGAAAAAATATTAGTTAACACAATGCAGCCCTACGAGTTGAAGTAATCAAGATTGAAATGTGAGATCTCCTTTGAAAATCTCAAGTGATCAACAATCAGTCACCCAATAAAACTCTATATTTTATCTAAAATCTAAAAAAAAATATGCGGAGTAATATGATAAACAACCAAAATTGACACAAACATCCTATCTCAACAATTTTCCTTGATTTTAACTATGTATAAACTAATTTCACAACTAAAACATTCCAAAATAATGAAATGTCACAATTGACAACCCTTAATGGTTTCCATTATTTAGTGCAACATAACAGCAAAAGATAAACAATCAAGCCAATGAGCTCTATCTATACATTTAAAGACGCAAACACCTCGTGTTTATAATAACCATGTTGAACCTAATTTCGCTACTAATATACTACTGTACAAAGAATAATATCACATTTTACAATCCATCATCAAAACAATTTCCATCATGTTCAGGTCAGCATAAAAGCAACAAATAGCACAATACCATAAACAAAACATACAATTAGGCATTAGCTCATCATACATAATTAAACACACAAAATTACCTAGCTGATGCAGGCATTCAACTTCATCAAAAATTGACCTAAAGTTATCAGAATTCGTCTTTGTTATATCATCTCTCTTATCTGCACCAACACATAAAACCATCAAAAACCTCAAATTATTACTTATAATTACATATAATAATAACAATAATAGATACGGAATACAATTTATACCACTGATTAGATTCTTCACAGCGAGATATCGAGATCGAAGAACCCTACGTTCCACTCCACCGTCGTTCTGATCATTTCCCTCATTATTATCATCACTCTCTCCCTTATTTCTTCGATTCACATCGTGATTACTACTACTCGGTTCGCCTTTTGCAATTCGAGCCATGATTTAGGAACGAAATGAAGCGACGAATGTAAAATTATAAACCCTAGGTATTATAACTGAGGGTAAAGGAACAATTGGGAGTAAATTAGGGTTGGAAAAAATAAAGGAATGTGGAATTTGGGGGAAATGAAATTGTATTTTAGTAAGAGATTTATTGTTTGAAATTGAAATTTGGGCTCTATGATTTAAAAATAATGAAATTTTGGGGGCGCCATTGTTTTTTCGTTGTTCCGCCTAATTTTTTTTAGCTTGCCGCCTACGCTTTGGGCACTATTTGGCTATTTGCAATAGGGTGTGGGTGACGCTTCACATTCACACAAATACACAATGGTTGTGAATGTTGCCGAAAATTTGTTAAAAGAACGAACGTGAACTAGAAAAATTGTTATTTTGTTGATTTGTGTTCGTTAATTTGTTTGGTAAAACTTCAATGAGTGAACATATATTTATTCCATTCGTATTCGTTTGATTTATTAACATGTATACCCAATATTTCATTGGTTTTCAGAGGTGGAGCCACGTTAAAGGTAGAGATATAATATGCTACGGGTTTATTCGTTAAACGCAGCGTAAATTTCTTATAAAAAGAAAATTGATCGATTTGCCACATTTTTCGATCACCTGAAAGCAAATCGCAAGCTTGTGATTTGCTTCCGAGTGGAGCAAACTTGAATCATTCACCTTTGTGTGTTCTCCATCATCACTTGTTTTGCAGTCGAGTTGCAAATTGCAAACACCCAGAGATTTGCTTCCGAGTGAGGCAATTCTCATATTATAAATTTTGTGGGGCAAATCGTTATAAGTGTTCAAATAATGTGGCACATCGATCAATTACCTTATAAAAATTTGTGTTTTTTGCTGCATTTCGTATTCGAGCTATGAGTTCATAAACATTGAGATACCCGTGCTATGGGTAACACCAAATATTGAATCTGTCACTGTTTATCTTCACGATTACATTAACTTACCAATCTGAAATTTTGTGATGCAAGATTTTGTTCCCAACAATAACTTTATAGTATTTACTTTATGCCTTCAATGATAACTTTGATGAACATTTGCTTGATGAGTAAACTAATATAGCACGGGGTAATACGTAGCATCTCAAAAATACTTAGTAGCTTTCTATGATACTTTACTCTTATTCTTATAATATACAATTATTCGTGTTTTTAGGTAAGTAACTTAGTGTAGGCAAAAAATAAGGCTTCAAACACTATGGATAAATTTATAGTTTGATGAGCTATTACCACTTCTAAACGTGGGTGTGTCAATTGTGTGCCTGTCACATCACATCATCGTCACCTTATCACTTCTTAAAATGACACACTATCAAACAAAACAAAAAAACGTACCTATTTGGAATTAAAACTTTGAAATTTACTCGCAAAAATTCGAAAAGAAGAAAACAAACAAAATGCATAAACCACCAACACTTCGATGATTACTTGAAATGAGGAACAACTAGACAAAAGGTATAGGTGACATTCATGAAACATAATCAAACTTATTTAACATTTAAAACCATCAAAATTTAGACATCTCTTAATCAAAACCAACATTTTTAACGCCATTCCAACAATCATAATTCTACTCATTCATCCTTAACTTCACTATCCTTCTCTCCGCCGTTAAATCTAACGGCGTTAGTCCCCAACTTAACGGCAGAAAGTTCACACTTCAAATTCTCCACAGCTTTTTTTAACGCTTCATTTTCCATTTGAATAATCTCCATCTGTTTCTTAACGCCCAAAAAAGGATCTGCCACGTCACTAGCTAACGGCCACACCTTTTTTACCTGAACGCAATCGCTACGCGACACGTGTTCAATTCCGATCTTAGTTAGGAGCAAAACAGGAAGCTTCTTAAATGAAATCCCAGCCGTCGAATCAACACTCTTTTTCATCACCACCAACGTCATTTCCTCCGTCGCCGAAAGCCCCGGAACTTTAACACCCCACCGGATATTCAACCGACCGTTGGAATCAATCTGCCGCTTAAACACCGACGATTGAGTATTCTTAACGGTGAAATCGCCGTTTTGAGGTTTGAAGTGAACAAAAAAGGTAGGGTTTTGACTTCCACCCGTAAAATTAAATTCAGCGCTCATGTTTAACGAACTTGAAATCGGAGATCCGAAATGACCGATTCCAGTTTTGAATACGACACTAAACGGATTGAATGAATCATTTGGACGATACGCGATCTTCAATTGAGGACCTGATTTGAAGAAAGTTGCGAGATTTAACGACAATTCGTTCTTTTCACCGGCTATGATTCCTGATTGAAACGGAAGACCGATTATACTTATTGGAACTTTGGCGCGAAGCAGAGGTTTTTCTTCGTCTCTGAATTTGATTGAAGCTTTCATGGCTACTGTGTGTGTTTCAGTGAGTGCAATTAGGGTTTAATAAAGGTGGGAAATGGTGGTTTATTGATTTAAGCGAGAGTGAACATCTTCGATTGTGGGTTTATTTGACTTTTTTTTTTTTTTTACAAAAAGTCTTTGGATAGGTTTTTCCATTAAGGGTATTCGACAAAATAGCAAGGATCGTCCATGTAGTTTACATCAAATTTCAAGACGCGTCCCTATACTTTTTTTTGACAAGGGTCATCTTTGTGGTTGCCAAATGTTACGTAGATAGTCTCTATGTCTAACGAACGTTAATTTAATCCGTTAAAAGACCTTGAATGTAATAATTTTAATAACATGTGCTATTCGTGTAATTTTTATTTTTTAAACAAGAAAACAATTTAATACCTTTTATAGTTGAAATTAAGCAAGCTTTTTCAATAAACTTTTCAATTTAATTTAACTATTTTAATTGATTTTTTAAATGTTTATTTTTTGTGACAATTGAAGTGATCAACTTGTTTTTTCTAATTTTGGTTTCACATATCTTGTTTTTGTTTTCGCTAAATTATTGTTCAATCTAGGTTTTGTTTTTTCAGAGTTTGAGATAGCTTTATCAAAAAAAATTTAATTTTTTTTTTGTAATTTTTAGATTTGATAAATTTAGGAAACAGTTAATTCATGCGTATTTTTTAGCGAAAATAATTGTGATCAAATGTGACAATTAATGGTAGTGATTATTTGAAGATTTTAGTAATATTCTTGATGAATTAGTATAGATGTAACACCCTAATTTTTGTAAGTATACATTTTATTTAAAATAAGTAGTTTCATAATTATGTATGTTAGTAAAAAAATCGTTACAGTCGCATTTCCTTCGTGAATACGCGATCCCACCTGCTCATCAGGATCGCGTATGTATTTGTGATTTGATTTCAGTTGAGTTTCCTTGTAAGTACGCGATCCCAGACTAGTTCCAGGATCGCGTATGTATTTGAAAATTGTGAACAGTGGAACGCCAAGCATAAGTACGCGATCCCACCAACTTCATGGGATCGCGTAAGTGTGTTTCATATGTGTGTTTCATAGACTAATGTGTAAATATTCATGGAAATTGTATTTATTCTTGATATAGGTGTTTAAGTACTTGTTTTTCTTGAAAAAAAAAAGATAACGAAAAGCGAAAACGAAAACAAGATATGTGAAACCAAAATAAAAAAAACAAGTAGATCACTTCAATTGTCACAAAAAATAAACATTTAAAAAATCAATTAAAATAGTTAAATTAAATTGAAAAGTTTATTAAAAAAGCTTGCTTAATTTCAACTATCAAAGGCATTAAATTATTTTCATGTTTAAAAAATAAAAATTACACGAATAGCCCATGTAATTAAAATTATTACATTCAAGGTCCTTTAACGGATTAAATTAACGTTCGTTAGACGTAGGGACTATCTACGCAATATTTCGCAACCACAATGTGACACCCGACCAATTAGGGCTAGAAATTTGTGCCTAATCATTTTGTAATACATGTAATTAGTTCCATGTTAGACTAATTGTATGTATCATTACGTGTATTTTATAAATATACGCATTTACGCGATTCTATTTAATCGTGCATTTTATTATATCGGCCGAATTCCGATTCATCTATATGGACGTTGGTGAAACTTTTTAATAAATAACATAAATCTATTTGGTGATTAAATAGTAGTTATTTACATTATATTAGTATGTATTAATAATATACAAAACAATGTACGTTTTGTTTAAAACGTAACCGACACGAATTAAACGCGTGAGATACGTCCGACAAATAAAATAATCATAAGTTATATTTTTATAACTTCAAACAAAGTAATTTGATTAAATACTTTCATTATAAATATCGTATTTCAAACCGATAACAAAAACGTGTATTTTAAACGCTACGCGATTAAACGATCAAAACACGAAACCGTAAATCAACATCGACACTATAAACAAACATTTTTATAAATGTTTTCCAAGTATTATGAGTAATACTTCAATTTAAACCTATCGTAATTCAAAGGTTATTTAAAATACGTACGTATTACGTTAAATTATAAACGAACATATAAAACGATCGGGTAAACAAACGCGGGTATAATACCACTAATTAGGAGGCAAGATTTTTGCAAACCTCACCTCCTTTTTGATCAAGAAAATCGGCCAAAACATGATCCACTTTTTGTGGATCATGTCTTTGACAAATGCATCCATACATACACCTACACCCTCATTTTTGTTCCTCACCTCCTTCTCTCTAATCTCTCACTAAAAACACACACTTAAACTCTCTCCCTCCCTCTCCTTGGATCAGTCACGCCACCACCACATAACCACCATCATCCACCATCATTTCCCTTGGAGAAAAGTAAGAGGAAGAAGCAAGGAGAAGCAACAAGCATCATCCATCTCATCTCTCTCTCTCGAACACGTTTTTGGTATAAAACCCCAACTTCTCTCTCTAGATTTTTGTGATTTACATATATATACATGTTAGTATGCTTAACCAACAAGAAAATGTCCAAATCTAAGCTTGAAACACGTTTTTGTAAACATATATATGTACACAGTTTCTGTCCTCATAAAACCGACTCACCAAATCAAGTATATCTCGAAAACTAGAAAGAACCAACTCTCGACTTCTAAACGAAAAATGTTCCTTAAGATATCGTCTACAACTTTTATTTTTGGCCCTTGGACCAGATCCTCACGGATCATAGCTAAAAACACGAGTCTTTGGACTGACCTCACTGTTGAGACGAAACCGACAACCCTTCATATTTATTTTTGTTAAAAATAGTAAACGGACAAACAAAAATATCATAAAATGCAGAAATGACCTTGACATATATGAAAACATGTGTGATTTTTGGCTAGGTATGAATCGGACTAGAAGTGGTCCAAATCGATAGGTTTTGTGAGTCCAAAATCTGGAAAACGAATACTAAGGGACTGTTTTGGTACTTTAACAAAACCGACACTTCGGGTCAACTCCGAGACGAACCAATAATTTTTATAAACTCATTTAACCATTTTAAGGGTTGGGTAAAAGTTTCGGGTCAAACCGAGACCATTGACCATGTTTTCGACAATGACATATACCTACGACACTTAACTCGTGTGACGCCAAACTTTCTAAATTTCACAGTATATGCGACACTTATAATTCATTTTTCAAAATAAGTATCAAACGTCGCGTAACATTTAATACTTAGACAATACAACATTTAATCATTTCAAATATACTTTATAAGTATATCATTTCAACATCATAATAATAATACTTTGGAATTATTATTCGAACTCACCAACGGGCCGTACATAATTACAAAATACAAACAATCCAAAACTAATCATTTGGACATTACTAGTTAAATGATCAACTAGCAAAGATAGTCTGTTAAGACATCTAATCATTTATCAAAACCTTGCGCGTCTAAGACGCCCTGCAGGTTTCAGTCGATTGATCGACATCTTTGTCTTGTGAATCATCATTTGTGCTTAGTAGCATCTCATTAGACTCAGGTGAGTCTCATAGCCCATTTTTAAATGCTTTTACCTAGGGGTGAGATACATGCTCGTTTTGTTTTACATGTGAACGCAAGTATCAAATTATCACGTATGCTGCATGAGTTATTTTCATCTAATCAATCAAAGTCCTCTGAAGCATAGTTCTGTTAATATGATTTAGCGTGAATGTTAGTGTATGGTACCATATGGGATTGACAATCCACGTCCGAGTTAGCAAGCACTAACCTGTCAAACGGAAGCATTATCATTTGTTCAGTATTGAGTGTAGATTAGGCACTCATAGAGAGGCACCTCGCTCAGGTCCTTAAAGGTGGATCCTGACCCCTCAGTTAAGCTCAGACTATGTGCTCTTGGCAGTGATACTCATTATTCATTTATTTACATGTTTTATAAATCAACTCATTAAATCTTGCGGTTCATAAATCATATCTTATCATATTAAACCTGTGAGCTCACCAGCTTTTTAGCTGACCTTTTAGCATGTTATCTCAGGTACTCAGCAGTAGGTTGGACTGCCCATCAGGATACTGTAGCTCGAGTCGCATGCAATCATATAAACATCTAGAGATTTCCCTGCATTTCTATATTTTGTATAAATTAGATATGTATTAGAATCTCTCAAATATCTATGCGAACTCGTCTTTTGTAAAACATATGTAGACTTTTACGTTAATCAATGTAATTTGTAAAACGATGCATGTAGTGGTCGTTCATTATATATCTTGTGTGCTTTGTTATTGATTAGTCGTGCCCCGAAATGACCCGCTTCCGCATCATAAATTGGGGGTGCGATACACAAGGATGACCCTCGTCAAAAAAAAAAGTTTAGGGACAAGACTTGAAATTTGATGTAAACCACAGGGACGATCCTTGCAATTTTTCCTATATATTATTGCAAACTATTTTTAACTCACGTATATATCCGCTCCTCAAATTAAATAGATAAATTGTAACACCCATTCCTCGGGTCTGGTAGTATTTTAATATTTTCTGACGGTGAGTTATTATTTAATGTGTCAGAAAATGGTTTCCTTTGTTATTTGAAAATAAATGAGGAAAATAGTCGAATAATTTATTGTGACTAATAAATTATTGATTGTTTTAAATTAACTCAGTTGACGATAAAATAAAATAATGTTTCCCCGAAAATGGTTTTTAAGTTCCAGACAATAATAAGTACGGGGAATGAAAAATTTACCATTTATATGATAGACTCATAATTTGAGTCGGTCGGTTCAAACATATCTCTACTTACATACGTACGTACCCAAAACACTTGAAACCCTAAATTGAATCAAGAAATCATATGAAAATATCAAATTGAAGCTTCTAAACTTGAATTCAAGCCTCTCTAATCATTTTAATCAAGGTATGATCTTGTGTTCATCAATTTCTAAAACCTAGGATTTGGGGTTTTTGGGATTTTTAGTTAATTAGAGAGTTTAATCCGAATTTGAAGCTTGATTTTGTTAAATTAATGTTGTTTGAGCTTATTAATGATGATGATTAACATTAATTAAGCTAGGGCTTGTGAAATTGATTTGTGTTCTTGTGGCATATGATGAACTTATAATGATCGAGATGAAATTGAGACTTATAACTATGTTAGAATTGTTAGTTGATGTTAGTTTCATGGTTATAGTTGAAACCCTATGTTAGAAATTGTAGAATTGAATTATGATCACGATAAATATAACACCCCTCATTTTATATCACAATATTATATTAAAGTTCACGGAAGCGTATATTTACAATACATATGTTATTAGAATTCTGCTAGAAATTTTCGCAAACATCATCTGTTTACTACTAACCAAACAAAGTTAACTTGTTTACAAACCGGGGTATTATATACTACCAAAACATTGTTTATAACAAACTGGATTAGAGTTGTAAGTTTCAAACATTCCCAGCATCAAAACATCCTTCCTGACTACCCACAAAGTAAACATAACCTGCAAGAAGTAATTTGAGGGATTAGCACGAAGCTAAGTGAATGAATAATCAACAACAATTCAATTTAGCTAGCAATCTGTTCACAATCAATAATGTAACAACGGTGGTTCCTAGAGACCCTGTTCCGGGTGGCCCCATCAGAACACTTATACCAACTGTAGGCCAAAACATTGAGTAACCGCTAACTTAATGCTAATCTCCATCAACACATGTACGCAACCCTGTGTTGACCAACATTAGCAATCAAGTCCAACTAACGATCTAGTTGACCTCTGGATTCAACAATCAAGCACACAGGCTAATCAAACCACCAATCAAATGGCATATTATTTCAAAGTATCAATAGTAATTCTATAATTACTGATTGAAATCAAACTGACACAACCAAATCAAACTGTGAGTTTCAAATCCACTCACCTGATTGTTTTAGTTCACTTACTCAGCTGCCTTATCTCGCTGAGTTCTCTGAGGATCTGAGAATTAACAATCAAATATAAGTTAGTAATCACATTCTTAAAACCATAGCTCATATTCGAATATTACATCTATGAATACATCTCACAACATATATAACACAATCAATATATGAACATTGGTTAAGTATATCAACATACTATCAATTAATCATAATACATTAGAGATTATATGAAGTTTATTCAAAAAATCAAATCTCTGCATATAGGTGGAATCCGCCGGATTCCCTCAGAATCCGCCGGATTCTAGTGGTTTTCTGATGCAACATTTGGACCAGGGCTCATAAAACGAATCCGGTTGATGAATCCGCCGGATTTAACCCACATTGACCGGATTCCCAACACGTTGACCGAATGAATCCGCCGGATTCAATAGGAATCTGCCGGATTCCTTGTGTTCATCAGGCCTGTGCAGCTCGTGCAGAGCTCAGCCCAGAAAACTAAAACCATAAACCAAATCATAACCAATTCGATTCCAGCAGTAATTCACAACTCATATATCATCATATATGTATACAATAACATATTTGGTACATCAATTCAACATCAATTCATATCAAGACTTCTATGGATTATGATTATGAATTTAAACAAGAAAACAACTTACAATTAGATGATGATTATGAATTTGCAGTAGATCACACTTCTAATTCAGATATATGCTTATGGTTTCAAAGGATTTAAGTTAGGTTCTTTGAGGTTTTAGGTTTTAGTTCAAGGTTTCTGAAAGAGGAAAGTAAGAAACTTTCCTAAAAAGGAAGGTATTTAAGTCGGCCTAAAATCTTTACACTGACCCGTATTCACTTAAAACTAGTCCCCTTTCAATCTATTGCCTGGAACCTAAAAACCATTTGCGAGAAACTTATTTTATTCTACCATCAACTATAGTAAATTACAACAAACAATAATTTACTATTCACCATAAGTTCTGGGACTTATTTATATAGGTTTCGAAATAAAACAATTAATATCAATTAATTTCTAATACAATTAAACATATCAATTTAAAATTAGAAATTACCGGACCAGAAGAGAGGATGTTACGATAAAAGTGGTGGATTTAGTTGATTATGCTATAATCAAAGCTTTTAAGCTTGTGTTATTATAGTATGAATTGATAAGTGTTGTTAATGATTATAGTATGGTTGATTTTGATGATAATTGATATTATTCAAATTAAAAGGTGAAAATGGATTAAGTGTTCATGATGATTTGGATGATCATAATTTGATAAGTGATTATGATTTTGATAATAAAAGGGGTTATTCATAATCTTGAAATGATAAATGTTGAATTAATACAAGTTGATTAATTTGTAATTGTGAAAATTGATTAACATGTTAATTAATCATGATTAGGTGATAATCCATGAAATTGGATAATTGAATTAAAGATGATTAATTCAAGGAGAATGATGGATTTATGATATTAATTATTCGAATAAATTGGAATTGTTGGTGTAAATCTATTGGAGTGATGTTATATAGATTTGAGTCAAATGACTGACTTGTGTTATTCTGTTGTATTCTCAGATGTGGAGAAGACTCGGTGCTATTAGACTACTGAGTGGATGACTGAGGTATTTGGTGAGTGGATCTGTAACCTCAGTGTGATTTAGTTGTAATGATTTGGTTACAACAAGTAATTATAGTATTACATTGATATAATGTTTTCGTTTGAGATACCTTGCCATGTTAGATGGGTTGTTTGCTTACTTGGCTGTTTGAGCTAGTATGTAAGATTCTGAGGTCAACTTGAAATGATGGTTGGACTTGGTTGTTATTATAGACGACAGGAGATCTTGAAACTTGAAATGTTGGTTTAGAGATCTAGGTCGTATGTGATGGACAACAGGTTTTCGGTAATTCTGTATAGGCCAATACAGATGATTGATAAGTGTTCCTTGAGTACCACACCGGTATAAAGGTATCTCAAGAACCACCGATCCTTATGATGGATTGATTGTTTATTGTTATTTGATGTAAGCAGATTGTTGTGCTAAGTTGGACTGTCGATTATAGTTTTACTCACTTAGCGTTATGCTAACCCCACTACAGTCCTTCCTGCAGGTTATAATAGATGGGACACATTGGGTTGGGCAGGAAGTTTTTGGAAATGATGGAATGTTTGACAGACGGATTACTCTGATGTTGGTTTAATAACCGAAGACACGTTTTAAATTATATAACACCTAGTTGTTGAAATGTCATGTATTTAGTTTGAAAAAGTTTATCTACATTATAGGGTAATGTAAAGCATGGTTACATGTTTGAAATATACGCTTCCGAATCACAATTATTATTATAATTATTTATAGAAATGAGGGGTGTTATATAAATAATCGTATTACCCCACATATTAAATAACATTTCATTCATGACATTCAAAAACACAACGACCATCCTTTGCTCAAAGCCCAAATCTTGTACACCATCGAAAAACTTTTAACTTAATTATGGACATGAGCATCATTAGACCACTCCCAACAGTGACAGAAACTGACGCGCCACATCAGCGCCACCTCAACTTTTTCACCAAACTGACAGACCCGTGCCAACAGTGGTCCGTCACTTCATATTTTCAGGGACCCACAACTATTAAATTAATTTAAACAATACACAATTAATTAAAATAAAACACAATTTATTCAAACTAAAAACATTACAATAATTAAATAAAAAACGTTACAATACTAAAAAAAACGTTGCAATAATTAAACGTTACAATAATTAAACGTTACATTACTTTAAAAAAACGATACAATACGTAAAAAAAACGTTACAATGATTCAAAATAAAAGATTACAATAACTAGCGACTACGGTAATTTGGAGGGAGTTGTGAAATGTGGTCGATTAAAGCATTCCAAAGTCGATGATGAACCTCTCGATCGCGTAATTCCTTGTCCATACGCAAGTGAGTCTCAACCCTTTCTCGCCATAAACGTCTTGGTTGGATATCCGGATATTGCTCCTCCAGTTCACACAAATTCCGTCCGTTATCCTCGGTTATCATATTATGTAGAATGACACAAGCATACATGATTCTTGATATCCGGTTGGTGCTATATGGTCGCGTCGGGTTCTTGATTATTTGCCAACGACCCTGAAGGATACCGAATGCTCGCTCCACATCCTTTCTTGCAGCTTCTTGATATCTCTTGAATCGCTCCTCCTGTTCCGTTAGCGGATGCTTAAACGACTTCACAATAGTGGCCCACTCCGGATAAATCCCATCGCCAAGATAATAACCTTTGTTGAATTCTTGGCCGGCAATTGTGAGGTTTACTTGGGGAGCTTTATCTTGAAGTAGATCGTTGAACAAATCCGATTGATTTAGTACATTAAGATCGTTGCTCGAACCTGCTTGACCAAAGAAAGCATGCCAAATCCAAGTATCGTACGAGGCAGCTTCGAGCATGATCATTGGATGCCCCTGGTCACCTCGAGTGTATTGCCCTTGCCAGGCCACTTGGCAATTTTTCCATGGCCAATGCATACAATAAATGCTTCCTAGCATACCCGGGAAACCATGCACCTGGGCATGTTTCTCGTACAAACGTTGCACATCTGATAATGTTGGTTTTCGTAAGTACTCCGTAGAGTATAGATGAAAAATACACTTACAAAAGTTATTCAAACAATCGTATGAAGTTTGTTCACCCATATGTAAATATTCATCAAAAGCATCAGCGGCACAACCGTATACCAATTGCCGTATGGCGGACGTGCATTTTTGAAAAACATTAAAACCTAGTAACCCGGTACAGTCCGGTCTGAGTGAAATATAAAAAGTATGCAGGTACCGGTACAGTGGAGTATGATGTTATACCTTGGCATATTCGGAGAAATAATACTTTGCTCATCCGAAAGCATCGGCGAAATATATCACCCGGAAATGTTGGATGCTCGGCAAAGTAGTCTTGGTACAAACGTTCCGACGCGGCAGTACGATCTCTAGGAAAGTATCGTCGGGGTGCTCATGGTATCGGGACTGAAATATCATCCTCGTCGGACGAATCAGAGCTTATCGCGTTAATTACAGCAATAGGTTGCATTGGATCGAAACATGCTTGAACCGCTAGCACGTCTTCAATATCCGAATCGGAAGAAGACATTTTTTTGTATATGAATTTTTTAGAATTGTAGGTTGAGAAAAAAAGAGATGTGTGTTTGAGGTGTGATTTGTTTAGAAATAGAGGTGTATATTATAACACCCCTCATTTAAATACATCAAGTATATAATTTATTGCGGAAACATTAGTTAAAACATGACTTATTATTACACATTACAGAAGTGTATTCTCAAACTTTTCAAAACATTCAAGCCACACCTTAAAACTTTCGAAAAACATATTTTACATATGAGGTGTCATATAAACTCAGCAACTTTATTTCTTTACAAACACCTCAGAGTACACACGCTGTCAAACATCCCTTGACCTAATATCCGTTCCTGCCACCCACATACTAATAATGACCTGCAGGAAATAATATGGAGGGATTAGCACAAAGCTAAGTGAATGAATAAGTCACACACATTTTAACTTAGCAGAACAATCTGTTTACCCCAAATACCCGTAAACAAACACATAATGATCATATGAGGATCGGTGGTTCTTGGGAGATCATGATACCGCGGGATTCGCCAAGAACACTTATCAAGACTAACCGCATGTACATACGGACGAGACCGATAGCTAATAGTTACTACAATCAACACAGATATCACCAACAACACATGTACCAAGACACTGTGCATTACCAGTAGTAACCCATTAGCCCAACATCTATGTTGACCCCAACATATTCACATAGCACGTAGATTCAATAAACAATAATCTATAATCATCCAGATTAATATTGATATCTACGTTTACTTGTTGCAACCAAACAGTTACAACTAAATCAAAAGGTGAGTAACAAATCCACTCACCGATACCTCTGAAGTTTCCACACTCAGATATCTTATATCACTGAATCTTTGAAGTATCTGTGAAACAATCGAATATAAGTTAGTAACTTGTCTCATAAATACATAACTTATATCAAATACATAATAAACAATATTACAGTATACCTCACAAATCTGAATAATTTCATACTACTATTCATAGTTACTATTCACTATTCACTATTCATAGTATTTACCATTCACAGTATTTACTATTTATAGTATTTACTATTCACGGTATTTACTATTCACAGTATTTACTATTCGGTATTTACTATTCACTATACCGTATTTATTATTCATTATACAGTATTTACTATTCGGTATTTACTATTCACTATACCGTATTTCACTATTCACTATTTACTATGCACTATGCAATCATCTTCACCAAAAACTCCTCAGAAGGATTCTCAAAACCATTTTGAACTCCAAAACCCAATTTCAATTTTCTAACAATTTAATACATCAAATACTAATAATAATTATCATATAACTTCAAATTCAACTTGTAACAACCGCCAAATTAGAGCTAGTATTAGCGCCTAATTCTGTGTTAATACATGTAATTAGTTCTGTGTTAGGCTAATTTATGTATCGGATTATATGTTGGTAAATATATACAACTTTGCGATTTGACTTAAATCGTACGCAATTTAAATAGAATGAAATTCTATTCGGTTAATACGGACGTTGGTGACTAATTTTATTAAATAACGCTTTTATGTCAAAAATATTATTATGATAATATTTCGTAATTATTCGTATCGTACAAACAGAAATTACACAATGTAAAATATTAAAACGCGCAAAACTAAATAAACAAACTTACATTTTATAATTCAATATATAAATTGATTAGTAAAATATTTAAATTAAATATCGTGTAATAAATTGTATTTTAAAACGTACCATTCAAAATATAAAGTAATTATTTAACGATTAAACGACGGAGCAAACGAACACCACACGGGGAGCGGAGACAGGAAAATGGGAGGATAACCTCCCATTCCCCACCTTTCTTTTTTTTCATTTCATCTTTTTCCTCTCTCTCCTTCATCTTTTTCTCTCAACTTTCATTACCACCAAAACCCACCAAAATCACCAAATAAACATACTAAACGCACTCGGATATCGTGACTACTTTGGAAGAAAACGTTCACCTTCTCACGATCTACATTCCTATCTTTTCGGATTTTCAATCCGACGCCGTGTAAGTTTCCGACAAATCCCGACATCTCTCGTTTTTAATCATTTTTACTAGTTTATGGTTTAAATAGGCTTAATATGTTCATATGAGGGTTGGGTAAAAGAATCGGACCAAACGGAAACCCGAAAACATGTTTTTGGCTCGAAATTCGTCGATCAGACGATAGTGTCGCATAGACGAACCCAGATATGCGACACTTCGTGCGACACTTGCTGAGTGTCACATAAAGCCTTATACCGACACTTCCTTAGTGACGCAGAACCTTTACCGACACTATGATTACGACACTACAGTAGTGACGCCTATAATCGAACTGACACTTATACCGACACTAGCTTAGTGACGCCCTCATCCTAATACAGACACTTTTATACGACACTAGTCTAGTGACGCAGCTATCCTAATACCGACACTTCCATAGTGCCGCCATCTCTGTTACCCGACACTACCTAACGACACTTCCTTAGTGCCACCTTACTATTTTTCCCGACACTTCTTTAGTGTCGCTATGCTACACGTCACTCCCTAAGTGACGCCCAAATCCTGGAAATATCTATTTTATACGACACTGCTTGAGTGCCGCTATTGTTACGGAACCCGTCACTTCTTAAGTGACGCATACCATGATACACGACACTTCGTTAGTGACGCATGATCTGAATACCCGACACTTCACCCGACACTGTCTCAGTGTCGCATGACCAACCTAAGTGACGCATATAAGTGTCGCATAAAACAGCAGCTTTCCAACTATTTTTACACTAAGTGTCGAACTTATACAACTTCAAATACTTATACCATACGACTTAACAAACATAATAAAACATACTTTTCTATTACAATTACTCTAAATTGCGTTATGAATGATAAAACTTTAATTATAACAAATCACCAACGGGCCGTACACTTTTATACAAACGAGAACGAACCAACATTTAAACACAACGGGTTGTATGAACAACTAGCCTAGATGGTCTTACGAGACATCTACTTACTTAACCTTACGTGTTTAGGCACTAGGAGGTTACGGGTTCGGAGAACCTACTTGCTTTACTACTACTTGCTATTTACCACTGCTCGACTCAGGTGAGTCTTACAGCCCCACTTTTACTGTTTTTATACTTTGGGGTGAGATACTTAGCAACTGTTTTACATGTGAACACAATGTACTGAACTGAATACATTACTGATTACAAACAAACGCATGAGTTACTTTTATCCACTGAAAGCCTCCTATTCGTAAGTTGTTAATTATGGACTTAAGCGCGATTACTAGTAGATGGATCCATTTGGGACTGACAATAGCGCCACCACGTACCGATTTACACGTAGAAACAGGCATATTAGTATTTGTTACATATGAGTGTGCGGATAGCACTCACGGGGGTACGTGATATATTCACACTACACGGTTAAGCTTCAACTTATGAGCTTATGGCACTATACTGATTTACTGATTTACTTACTTTGCTTGATAGCAATACGGGTACATACTTGTGGTTCATAACACTTACTTAATTTTAACCTGTGAGATTCACCAACCTTTTTGGTTGACACTTTTTAGCTTTGTATCTCAGGTACACAGACGGAGTAGGACCACCCTTGGACACTAGCTAGAGTCGCATGATTTCTACTTTGCATTTAACGGAGATTCTTAGCATTATCTTTTGTATATTATGGTTATGTAATAGAATCTCCCGCTGTACGCGCGGACTCTAGGAAACTCCATTTTTGTATACGAAAACCTACGGTTTTCAAACGATTATTATTTATGAAACCTTTTCGAAACGTCTCATTTAGAGGTCGTTTACTATTAATCTTGCGCTTTGTATATTGATTAGTAACACCCAATGTATGCTTCCGCAAATCGTTAAATTTGAGGGTGTTACACAACTACATATAATCAATTATCCAATCCATATTTCACATACTCAAATTCCTTCACCCATTTTGGTAAGTTCATTAATCAATAATCAAAAACAACTATATAAAAGCTACAAACAATTACTAGCATCATGTAATTTTGATAAATATCAACTAGCAAATTCAATCTATCTAAATCATAGAATAGCAAATTATTGAAATTTGAATTTAAAATACTTACCTTAATTTAATGAACTAGATGAAGAAAAGGATCAAGATAATACTTCCAAATCTTGAAATTAACTAGCTTGATAATTGGATTTTGACTTCTAAAATTTAAGGGTTTTGATGTGTGTTTTTGAGCTACGGGGAAGAGAAATGAAAATGATCAGGAAGAAAGGAAAAGTTAATCAATCAAACAATCAATCATTCATTATACGGGTATAATTTTATCCCCCTTCTAAATTTATTGCTTGGAACTATATACCCGTTTACAGTCAAATATTTTATTTTACCGTAACATACAGTAAATTAAAACAAACAATATTCTATTATCCACAATAAGTCATAAGACCTATTCAACTAAGTTTCAAAACAAAACAAGTATTATCAAGTAATTTCTAAAACAAATAATTAACCAATTAAAATTAGAAAATTACCAGACCACTAGAGAGGATGTTACAAATCTCCCCTCCTTAAGAAGATTTCGTCCCCGAAATCTCATCACAATCAAACAATCCAGTATATCTAGATTTCATACTATCCTCGGTCTCCCAAGTTAGGTTTGAACCCAAACTGTGCTTCCATTTGACTAACACCATAGGAATCTCTTTCTTACGAAGTTTTGTCACCTTTCTATCTAAAAGCTCAACTGGTTCTTCCACCAATTTCCGACTCTGATCAACTCGTAAATCATGTAGTGGAAGTACTTGAGATTGGTCTTCAACCTTACACCTCCTCAAATAGCAAACATTGAATGTATCATGAATACCTGATAACTCAGGAGGAAGATCTAACGAAACTGTCTGATCATTAACAACATGTCGAATCCTGAACGGACCAATATACCTGGGAGCCAACTTTCCTCGTTTTCCAAATCTAATCACACCCTTCCAAGGAGAAACTTTCAGATAAACCAATTCACCTTCAACAAAGAAAACAGGTCGGCGACGAGGATCAGCATACTGTTTTTGTCTATCTCTGGCAGCTTTCAATTTCTCGCGAGCAACAACTACTTTATCTGCTGTAATCTGAACAATATCAGGACCTGCAAATTGTTTCTCTCCAGCCTCTAACCAACAAGTAGGTGTTCTACAACGACGCCCATATAACATCTCATACGGTGGCATGCCTATACTCGAGTGATAAGAATTATTATAAGCAAATTCCACTAACGGTAAATGAAAATCCCAAGAACCGCCATACTCTAACACACAAGCACGTAACATATCCTCGAGAGTCTGAATAGTACGCTCTGACTGACCGTCGGTCTGAGGATGATAAGCTGTACTGAGATTCACTCTGGTACCCAATTCCCGCTGTAAACTCTGCCAGAACCCAGATACAAATCGAGAATCCCTGTCGGAAACAATAGACAATGGAATTCCATGTCTTATAACAATCTCATTAATATACAACTGTGCCAATCTGCTCAATGATGTTGTCTCGCTAGTAGCCAGAAAATGAGCACTCTTCGTTAATCTATCCACAATTACCCAAATCATATCGTTACCTTTCTGTGTCCGTGGAAGTTTAGTAACAAAATCCATCGTTATATGCTCCCATTTCCACTCTGGAATCTCAAGCTGTCTCAATGATCCATAAGGCTTTTGATGCTCTGCTTTAACTTGAGAACATATATGACAAGATTCAACATACCGTGCAACATCAGTTTTCATAGTAGGCCACCAGTACAAATGTTTCAAATCATTATACATTTTCGTACTACCGGGATGAACAGATAATCTTGATTTATGAGACTCTGTTAAGATCAAATCACGAAGTCCTCCAATCAATGGAACCCAAACTCGAGATTGAAAAGTTTTTAACCCACGTGAATCATCTACTAACAAATCTTTTCGTTTTGACATAATCTCCGATTTCAAATTTTCATCTAACAAAGCTTCCAACTGAGCAGCTTTCAACTGAGAAATCAAATCAGAAGAAACCTCTAAACGCATAAAATAGACTCGGTCAGAAGATCCCTTACGGCTTAATGCATCTGCAACCACATTAGCCTTACCTGGATGATAACGGATCTCACAATCATAATCCTTTATAAGTTCCAACCATCGGCGCTGTCTCATATTAAGCTCTTTCTGAGAAAACATATACTGAAGACTTTTATGATCTGTACAAATCACACACTTAGTACCATACAAATAATGTCTCCAGATTTTCAACGCAAAAACCACCGCTGCTAACTCTAGATCATGAGTTGGATAATTCTTTTCATGCGGTTTAAGTTGACGAGAAGCATAAGCAACCACCCGATCCCGCTGCATTAAAACACAACCCAGACCTGCATAAGATGCATCACAGTATACCACAAAATCGTCTGATCCATCAGGTAATACTAACACAGGAGCCCGACATAAAAGTTGCTTCAAAGTCTGAAAAGCAGTTTCTTGTTGTTCACTCCACTGATATTTCACATCTTTTCGAGTCAACTTAGTCAACAGACCAGCAATCTTAGAAAAATCTTTAATAAACTTCCGATAATATCCTGCTAATCCAAGAAAACTTTTAATCTCAGAAGAAGACTTAGAAGCATTCCAATTCATAACAGCTGTAACCTTAGACGGATCAACTTTAACCCCATCTTTACAAATAATATGCCCCAAAAACTGTACCTCACGAATCCAGAATTCACATTTGGAAAATTTAGCATACAAATGCTCTCTTTTCAAAGTTTCAACTACCAATTTCAAATGCATCTCATGATCAGACTCAGACTTTGAATATATCAAAATATCATCAATAAACACAATCACAAACTTATCAAGGTAAGGTCGACATACCCGGTTCATTAAATCCATGAAAATCGCTGGAGCATTGGTCAACCCAAAAGGCATAACCAAGAACTCATAATGACCATACCTGGTACGAAATGCAGTCTTAGGAATGTCTTCCTCACAAACTCGAACTTGATGATAACCTGATCTCAAATCAATTTTAGAAAAACAAGAAGATCCCTGCAACTGATCAAACAACTCATCTATACGGGGCAGAGGATACTTATTCTTAACTGTTCTTTTATTCAGTTCCCTGTAATCAATACACATACGAAGAGTACCATCTTTCTTTTTCACAAACAAAACAGGAGCACCCCACGGGGAAGAACTCGGTCTAATAAACCCTTTATCTAACAATTCCTGAATCTGACCCATCATTTCCCGAATTTCAGAAGGAGCTAATCTATAAGGAGACTTAGCTACTGGAGTCGAACCAGGAATCAAATCAATCCGATACTCTACATCTCTTACAGGGGTAAACCAGGCAATTCATCAGGAAACACTTCCGGGTATTCAGAAACCACCCGAATATCAGAAACAGATTTCTTTTCTAATTTAGCATCCATCACATAAGCCATATAAAAATTACAACCCTTAGCCAGAGATTTTCTAGCTTTCATCACAGAAATCATAGGAATACTATCTTTCTCCCGTTCCCCTCGAGCCATGACATATGACTCATCAGAGATAGGGATTTTTACTATCTTCCTATGACAATCAATATTAGCTTTATTAACACTCAACCAATCCATACCAAGAACCACATCAAAACCAGAGATTGGCATTAACAAGAAAGAAACCGGGAAATTATAACCCTCTATTAACACACTAGCTCCAGTTACCGATGTAGTAACAGGAACCATTTTACCATCAGCTACTTCAACCTCAACAGGACAAGTAATCATAGAAGGAATCAATTTCAGCTTATCACAGAAATGCACAGATATAAATGAGCAATTTGCTCCAGAATCAAATAACACACGTGCTGGTATAGAATTAATGAGAAATATACCAGTAATGACATCATATGTGGTAACAGCTTCATCAACTGTCATTCTGAAAGCTCTGCTTGTAGCTGGTGGCGGATTCTTTCGCTTTTGACCAACAGATAAAGAACCCCCAACCGAACCAGAACCCTATTTTCTTGCCTCTGGACAATCCCCCAACCTATGACCTTCCTTTTTGCAATTCCAGCAAACAAAATTCGGATACCTGCAATTCCTAGTCTCATGCCCAAGTACACCACACTTCATACACTTGTTTGTCTGAGCAGTGCACTGACCCTTGTGCCTAGACCTACAAGTAGGACACCAAGGAGAACCACCAGGTACACTACCTTTGTTATCAGATTTCTTGTTCTGCCGATTACTTTGCCATCTCTGTTTTCCTTTGCCAGAAGAATCACCTCCAGATTTCTGTACTGACCAATCTTTAGTGAAATCATTTCGATCCCTCGAGTCACTATCAACTGAACGAGCGAAGTTAAAAGCTTCAGAAAGAGTACTGGCTTTTCTCACTGATGTACGATAACTAGCTGGTAACATTCCAACAAAATGTTCCACCTTATCCCGATCATTGGGAACCCACTGCTGAACAAACCTCATTTTTTCTGAGAACTGTAGAATCAACTCATCCATTGACATTTTCTCCGTCATATGCATTTGAAGAAATTCCTGTTTAATTCTGGTCATATCAAATTCTGAACAATACTGTTTGCAAACCTCATTATAGAATTCAGACCATTGGATATTCGCTTTCTGAAATGGGGTAAAAGCTGCAGTGATTGAATCCCACCAAGTCATGGCTTGTTCTTTCAAAAGTTGTACTGCAAACTGAACCTTGTCTTTTTCCTCACAGTGACAGACCTCGAACTTTCTTTCCATATCTCTAAGCCAATGCAGAGTCACAGAAGGATTTGAACTACCACGATACACAGACGGACTGCTAGCCATAAAGTCCTTGAATGTACACACTTTATTTTTCTGAGTAGATGATCCAGTACCAAATACCTGCTGAAAAGGCAGAGAACGTAACTGTGACACTATAGGTTCCGTCTGAAGTCTATATTCTCTGAGTAATGCTAATTCTTCCTGTAATCGTGCCAGATAGTCAGCTCTGTTTGCTTCTTCATCAGAAGGTGTAGAATTATCATTATAATCTTGTCTGTCCTCTCGATTCACAACCGGAGTAACTACGACACTAGGGGTTCCTCCAAGGTTACTGGTCGGTGGTGCGTTATCTGCCATATCTGTATTCACAACAGCAACTCATAATACGTTAATCGTTAGTACTTAACTACTAACTGATTCATATACTATGCTAAATCCCATACCCAGGAATGTTTGACTTGACTCAACTAGATTTGGGTTTGAACACTTTGCAATGCTCAATTCGCCCAAACCTAGGCTCTGATACCAACTTATAACACCCCTCATTTAAACACATCAAGTATATAATTTATTGCGGAAACATTAGTTAAAACATGACTTATTATTACACATTACAGAAGTGTATTCTCAAACTTTTCAAAACATTCAAGCCACACATTAAAACTTTCGAAAAACATATTTTACATATGAGGTGTCATATAAACTCAGCAACTTTATTTCTTTACAAACACCTCAGAGTACACACGCTGTCAAACATCCCTTGACCTAATATCCGTTCCTGCCACCCACATACTAATAATGACCTGCAGGAAATAATATGGAGGGATTAGCACAAAGCTAAGTGAATGAATAAGTCACACGTATTTTAACTTAGCAGAACAATCTGTTTACCCCAAATACCCGTAAACAAACACATAATGATCATATGAGGATCGGTGGTTCTTGGGAGATCATGATACCGCGGGATTCGCCAAGAACACTTATCAAGACTAACCGCATGTACATACGGACGAGACCGATAGCTAATAGTTACTACAACCAACACAGATATCACCAACAACACATGTACCAAGACACTGTGCATTACCAGTAGTAACCCATTAGCCCAACATCTATGTTGACCCCAACATATTCACATAGCACGTAGATTCAATAAACAATAATCTATAATCATCCAGATTAATATTGATATCTACGTTTACTTGTTGCAACCAAACAGTTGCAACTAAATCAAAAGGTGAGTAACAAATCCACTCACCGATACCTCTGAAGTTTCCACACTCAGATATCTTATATCACTGAGTCTTTGAAGTATCTGTGAAACAATCGAATATAAGTTAGTAACTTGTCTCATAAATACATAACTTATATCAAATACATAATAAACAATATTACAGTATACCTCACAAATCTGAATAATTTCATACTACTATTCATAGTTACTATTCACTATTCATATTATTTACTATTCACAGTATTTACTATTCATAGTATTTACTATTCACGGTATTTACTATTCACGGTATTTACTATTCACAATATTTACTATTCATAGTATTTACTATTCGGTATTTACTATTCACTATATCGTATTTATTATTCATTATACCGTATTTACTATTCGGTATTTACTATTCACTATACCGTATTTCACTATTCACTATTTACTATGCACTATGCACTATGCACTATGCACTATGCAATCATATTCACCAAAAACTCCTCAGAAGGATTCTCAAACCCATTTTGAACTCCAAAACCCAATTTCAATTTTCTAACAATTTAATACATCAAATACTAATAATAATTATCATATAACTTCAAATTCAACTACATATAATCAATTATCCAATCCATATTTCACATACTCAAATTCCTTCACCCATTTTGGTAAGTTCATTAATCAATAATCAAAAACAACTATATAAAAGCTACAAACAATTACTAGCATCATGTAATTTTGATAAATATCAACTAGCAAATTCAATCTATCTAAATCATAGAATAGCAAATTCTTGAAATTTGAATTTAAAATACTTACCTTAATTTAATGAACTAGATGAAGAAAAGGATCAAGATAATACTTCCAAATCTTGAAATTAACTAGCTTGATAATTGGATTTTGACTTCTAAAATTTAAGGGTTTTGATGTGTGTTTTTGAGCTACGGGGAAGAGAAATGAAAATGATCAGGAAGAAAGGAAAAGTTAATCAATCAAACAATCAATCATTCATTATACGGGTATAATTTTATTCCCCTTCTAAATTTATTGCTTGGAACTATATACCCGTTTACAGTCAAATATTTTATTTTACCGTCACATACAGTAAATTAAAACAAACAATATTCTATTATCCACAATAAGTCCTAAGACCTATTCAACTAAGTTTCAAAACAAAACAAGTATTATCAAGTAATTTCTAAAACAAATAATTAACCAATTAAAATTAGAAAATTACCGGACCACTAGAGAGGATGTTACATATATTTATAGGGAAAAAAGGAAAAAAGAAAAAAAAAAGCACCAAACGGCAATTTCAACGGATACATTTTATTTTTTTATTAATTTTTTTTATGCAAACGGCTCTCTTTTTTTGTATTAAATTAAACGTTTTTTTTTTGTTTTCTTTGCCTCGGACCACGCACACAAACGAAGAGACACCGTCGGCCAGGCGACGAAACCCAACCGACGAGGCAACCGACGCGCCGGTGCCATTGGTGTCGCCATCGTCGGTGGGAACCGACCCCCAACCGACGAACCCGTTAGGACAGGTCTTATGTACTAACATTCCCATCTCCTTGTCCTACATGTTCCTTTAAAAAAACTAAATTTCTCAGTACGTGGCTTTCGTATTTTTATTACCCTTTAAGCATCTTTTAAAGCACTAACAACATGATGTCATGGTTCATAAGTCATAACAGGAACTGAATTAAGTTCCATATATCCAACGACAGACCTCGTCATTCATTTAATATCTAAATGGAAAAAACAGAAAACTCGTGTATGCAACCAAATTATAGTTAATCAGACCTATCTACTAGTGATCAACGGGAATTGAAAGAAGAGCAAAAAACTTTTGTACATTACTGAAACTTAAGGTTTTTTTTCTGTAATTACTCAGAATGATAGAATGATGGTTCCAATCAATTTAATGGATTTGGCGGGGAATTTATTTTGGCGCTATGGGTTGTGTCGAGAAAGAAGGTTGGTATGTCAATTGTTTTATGAACGATTATTCAGTTCGATAGTTTGTAGGGATAATATGTGTATTTTTAAATAATTAGAAGGATGGATATATACGAGAGTTTTGATAGTTTGTAGGGATATATATGATATTATGAAGTTTGGTTGGATATATATGTAATTATCAATGTTTTAAGGGATATATATGAAATTTTCCCTTCCATTAAAGCCAAAAGCTTTTTTGGTAGAGGGTTTCTCAAAATTAAGCTTTAACTTTTGCTTCAAAACTCAATTACTATAATGTGCGTGTAATATTTAAATAAAAGAATAGTTTGTGTGTATCAATGTTAATGAAAAAAGCTTTTACCATTGGAATATAAACGTTTTGGAAAATGATTTGTAGGCCTAATTATCTAGGCCTTAAAATAGACTTAAAACTTTGATTGGTGGATTTGAAAATTTGATTGGATGAGATTAGGAGAGAGAAAATATTTAACCAATAAGAAAAGTGGGTCTATTTTTAGATCTGTTTAGCATTACTTGTTGATGTATAAAAACAAGTGCAATGTTATGTGGCACTACAAAAACCTTTTAAATAACTCAAACTAGTGTGGATGCTCTAGATCAATTTATAGATTTTAATATTTTGTCAATATTGTAATTGTTAATTGTCGATAATAGCCTTTGAGTTAGTAGTATTTTTGGAAAAAATATTATGTGATTTTGATGTAATTGGAGTTGCAGTGGCAAATTAAAGATTTTCACTTGTTTTCGAACTTCTAGTTGTAACATGGAAAAAGTTTAAGGGCGCGTTTAATTACATAAAATTTTCTTCATTTTTCATTTTCTGTTATTCTAATGAATGAGCAGTGTTTTATTTCTTTAGAAAAGCATTGAAAACTTGAAAAATGCGTTCAAATGTGAGAGATTTAGTTTTCCTTTTTCACAAGATAATAAAAATAAAAAACTTAGAAAGCCATCAAAATTAGTTTTCAAAATTTTATTGATAAAAAGGATAATAGGGATTTTCCTTTTCTTATAATTTTTTTTTTTTGGAAAACTTGGATTTAAACACGTTTTTTATTTTTATAATTTTCTTAGAAAATTTTCTAAAAAAGTGAGGGAATTTTCTGTAACTAAACGTACCCTGAGTTTTCTATTTTCTTGAAAAACTTTTCTGAAAAATACTCATTTTGAACGCGTTTTCTAATTTTTCACTATTCTTATAATTTTTTTCCGAAAAATTACCCCATTTTTCTTCAACTAGTAAATTTTTGAATTTTTCCAAAATTGAAAATTGGGTGATTTTTTGTCTGGTTTTGAGTTTGATTTAAATGTTAGGTTACCGAAAGTCAAATTTTATGTGTGAGCTTATTCGAAATTTAAATATGCTAGGACTTTTTTTCGGCAGCATATCAAAATTCTGACAGTTAAAGTATAATTGTGAAACAAGAAAAACTATTACGAAGGATATTGATGTAGAGTTCAAATAACGAAACAAAGACCAAACTTATTAATCTCTTCTAACGCATGTTGATTCAAATAATACCGTGATTAGGAGAAACTTCAACTTTCATACAAATCAAAACTAAATTGTTAATCACCACAATAGAACCATAAAAAGGAAGCATAAATCCAAATGGGCATAAAAGACGCAACGTTTAGGAACGAAACATTTTGCAATTCGAGCCATGATTTAGGTACGAAATGAAGCAACGAATGTAAAATTATAAACCCTAGTTATTATAACTGAGGGTTAAGGAACAATTGGGAGTAAATTAGGGCTGGAAAAAATAAAGGAATGTGGAATTTGGGGGAAATGGAATTGTATTTTAGTAAGAGATTTATTGTTTGAAATTGAAATTTGGGCTCTATGATTTAAAAATAACGAAATTTATGAAAAATGAAATTTTGAGGGCGCCATTGTTTTTTCGTTTTTCCGCCTAATTTCTTTAGCTTGCCGCCTACGCTTTGGGCACTATTTGGCTATTTGCAAAAGGGTGACGCTTCACATAATGGTTGTGAATGTTGCCGAAAATTTGTTAAAATAACGAACGGAACTAGAAAAAATGTTACTTTGTTCATTTGTGTTCGTTAATTTGTTCGGTAAACTTCAATGAGTGAACATATATTAATTCCATTCGTATTCGTTTGATTTATCAACATGTCTACCAAAGATTTCATTTGCTTTGACACACGTTAAAGTTAGGGATAACATTTGCTACGGGTTTATTCGTTAAACGCAGCGTAAATTTCTTATATAAAAGAAATTGATCGATTTGCCACATTTTTCAGACATTAATAACGATTTGCCCCAAAAAGTTTGTGTTACGAGAATTCGCCTCACCTGAAAGCAAATCACAAGCTTGTGATTTGCTTCCGAGTGGAGCAAAGTTGAACCATTCACCTTTGTACATTCTCAATCACCACTTGTATTGCAGTCGAGTTGCAAATCGCAAACACCCAGAGATTTACTTCCGAGTGAGGCAATTCTCATAGTATAAATTTTGTGGGGCAAATCGTTACAAGTGTTCAAATAATGTGGCACATCAATCAATTACCTTATAAAAATTTGTGTTTTTTGTTGCATTTCGTATTCGCGCTACGAGTTCACAAACATTGAGATACCCGTGCTACGGGTCACACCAAATATTGAATCCGTCACTATTTATCTTCACGATTATATTAACTTACCAGTCTAAAATTTTTTGATGCAAGATTTTGTTCCCAACAATAACTTTCTAGTATTTACTTTATGCCTTCAATGATAATTTTGATGAACATTTGCTTGATGAGTAAATTAATATAGCACGGGGTAATACGTAACTTCTCAAAAATACTTGGTAGCTTTCTATGATACTTTATTTCTTATTATCTACAATTATTCGTGTTTTTAGGTCAGTAACTTAGTATACCACCGCTAATTTGTTGTTGTTGTGCTCAAAAGGCGAAAAATAAAACTTCAAACACTATGGATAAATTTATAGTTTGATGAGCTATTACTACCACTTCTAAGAGCATCTCCAATAAGGGGTTTATTTGAGGTTTTTTTGGTAAAAAAAGTATTTGAAATGCTTAATTCTATTGGACTCAAAAACTTTTTTTGTGAAAGGGTTAGCCTAAATTGAGCTTTGGCTCAATAGCTCAATTACTATTGTGTATGGTTAGTTTATGAATATATAACTAGTTTGAGTGTATGAATTTTGATGAAAAAGCTTTAAAAAAGCTTTTGCTATTGGAGGGTAAAGGTTTGTAATACATGAAAACTAATGCAAAGTGATGTGTCACTAAAAAAAACTTTTGTATAACTCAAACTAGTGTAGATGATCTAAACGTGGGTGTGTCAATTGTGTGCCTGTCACATCACATCAGCGCAGAGGCAGAGTTAGAATGGGGTAGTGGGGGCAGCTGCCTCCTCAATACTTTTAAAATTATGTAAAAAAAAATAAAAAATTAAGGAAATAATAACAACTTTAAAATATATTTTTTTTGTATTCACCGTGAAAAATTTCTAACTCCGCCCCTGTATCAGCGTCACCTCATTTAATGACCGTGTCATTTTAATTTCTAACACACTGTCAACACAACACCGTCATCAATGACCGTGTCATTTTAATTTTGGGTCACACATGTACCAATTTACCTGTATATTTATATACTACACAAAATATAAAAAACCAAAAATACAAATCTCGTCGATTCTTCGTCGGTGACTAAGGGACACACCAAACTGACACGACGATGCCAATGACGTCCCCAAAGTGACGCTCGTATGTTGGTAAACCGACGAGCCCAATGACACTGGTCTGTAAACCATATTTTCTCTTATTGATGCAATCAAATTAATATGGAATTGATTTACTCCGTATTTTTTATTGCGTAAAATACACTTTGAAGTTTGAACAACATACAAATACATAATTCTTATGTCTATTCAAAGCTACTCTTTCGATCAAAAAATGTAACATTCACATTGATCAAAACATCTTAGAGCACTCGGTGTGGGGTGAAATTCGTCGCCGTTTTTGGTCGAAAACGCCGTCCGACGGCGTTCCGCCGCACCGGGTCGCCTTTTCCGACGGTGTTGTCGTCGGCGTTCACCTACCGAGGTGCAGATCCACACGCCGTAACATGCAACGTTTTCACTTTTCTTTTTGTTTTTTATTTATTTTTTGTGTTTGCAATTAAATATGTTATTTGTATTAAGTATTTAAAGGCCAAAATAAAGGAAGAAATTAGAAGAAAGAAGTTAAAAGAAGAAGATGAAGTGAACTAGATGAAAAAAACACAAAGAACAAGTGTCGGCGACAAAAAGGATGAGAAGAGATTTTATAGGGTTATATATTGATTTTATAGGGTTATATATTGGGTTGGGCTTAAAAATTTTTTTTTTGACTTATTAAATGTTAAATAAACTAATTTTAATACTATAAAAAAAAATTGTGAGTGACATTAAACAAACTAATAAAAGCACTCGGTGTGGGGTGAAATTCGTCACCGTTTTTGGTCAAAAACGCCGTCCGCCGGCGTTTAGCCGCCCCGGAAGAGCGTTGCCGACGGTGTTGTCGGCGGCGTTTGCCCTTCACCGTTTCATTTCCAACGCCGCAAGCCATACCGTTTTCCTATTTTCTTTTTCTTTTCCTCTTTTATATATGTTTTCCTTTCATTTTGTGTTTAATTTTGTGGGTGTTTTTTTTTACAGTGTATATCGTCTGGAGGAGGAAGAAGGGTAAAATAAATAGGTTTTAAAATAATATAATAAGTTGGTTGGTAGCTACAAACGACACATACATATATATATATATAACTATAAATAATAATAATATAATAGTATAATCTTCTTAAATTATATATAGGAAACACCTATGTGATGTCATCCAAGTTTTGATTAACCAATAGAATTATTTAATTGGCTAAAATTTAGGATATAATGACATCATAAATAATAATGAATTAATATATTTAATAAAAAAGTAGACATCGACCAAATTTATGTTTTTTCTCCTTTTTATAGTTATCTAATTTTATGTTTAATTATTTACGTACTCCATAATCCGTACAAAGACTTCAATCAATTGTAACCTATTCTGCACACTAAACTTTTTTGCTCTTCCTTTTTAATTCTTTAATAAAAGTTATTATATAATTATCATCTACGTTAAAAAAATTATACTCCGTAGTTATCTCGTGTGAACACACGGGTCTAAACTAAATTAACTTTCAATTGATTAATCGAGTCATTTAATTTTACTTCAATGTAAAATAATATCCCTCAAATTTCTCAATCTTTATAAAGAGTAATTTACAACATAATTATCAAAATTATCGAGGATTCATGAGTTTAAAGTTAATATATTATTATTTGAGTAATTGATAACTATTAACTATTAGAACATTCTAATAATTACTCCGTATTAAAGATGTGATTTGTTTCCCTCCTTTTTAACAACCTTTTTTTCTAACGGATTCTTTTTATCAACTAAACAACAAAATATATTATTTGGAATCGATATATGAACCAATAAGATTGCGTAATATATATGTACTTATAAAAGATATATAAAAAATTAAGGTCCGTGTGTATACACGGGTTTGAAAGCTAATAATAATAAAAGGAATGTACACGTTGCCACCTTGGGTGTGGTTGCTATCATACATTTAATTATATTTAAAAAACAAATAATTTATACATTTAAAATGTAGTTTTATTTAATTTATGTGTTTTAAAATATTAATCTATACATTTAACTGAATTAAAATAACAAATAAAACAATTAATAAAATATTCTATAACACTGTTCACGACACTGTCCAAAACGCTGTTACCACACCACAGAATTTTAACTCACAACACACCACCAAAAACACTGTGTTCACAGAGTGTTACCACACCCCGTGCTCTAAAAAGTTCTGAGCCTTTTTTATTTGATTTATATACTTTTAATATTTTTAACTATCAATATTAATCATATAATTACATTAAACAAACAAATAATACAAATAATAAAATATTTCAGAACACTGTCCACAACACTAGAACACTGTCCACAACACTATTACCACACCATAGAATTTTAACTCACAACACAACACCAAAAACACTGTAAACACAGTGTTACCACACCTAGTGCTCTTATATTTTCGAGTGAATGATTCGACATAAACCATCAATCAAACAAAAAAACGTACCTAATTGGAATTAAAACTTCGAAATCTATTCGCAAATATTCGAAAAGAAGAAAACAAACAAAATGCATAAACCACCAAACTCTTTGATAATTACTTCAAATGAGGAACAACTAGACAACAAGTATATGTTGACATTCATGAATCAAATCAAACTTATTTCGAATTTTAAAGATCAAAATTTAAACATCTATCTTATCTAATAAAGGGGGGTTTCGCTGATGTCATGAAGCTGATTTGTCAAGTCATGAGGTATGTTTTGATGCTGATGTGTCAAGCTGTGGTTAGAAGTGTGATGTCAGCAATACCTCATATTTGTGCATTGAATTTTAAAAACACAATAACATAATATATATTATTGTGTTTTTATAATTAATAAAGCAGTTTGATTTTTTTATTCTCCAAAAGACGTGAAAAAACCGGCCCAACCAGTTTCCTTGAAAACATGAATAAAGTGAGGAATTATGTGATTATTTTGACTTTTGTTAATAATTACTGTAGAAAGCATGTTAATAAAGTGAGAAAAATAGTTTATTTTTGTCATTTTCAAGACATAGTGTACTGTATAATAACTTAATAAGCATGCTTATTGTCCTTGCTCCGGAGAAAGTTTTACACGCATGCTTATTATATAGGAGAGTTGCACGCATGCTTATTCATTTTCCGAGAGATTTTTCACGCCTCCTCTTTCCCATTGATGTGTATGTTACCAAGAATTCAAAATTTATTTATTAGAGCTTTTAAAAAGCATGTATCTCATACTCCCTCCTGCACTCTCATCTTCTTCTCCATCTTATACTTATCTTCTTCTCCATCTTATTCTGAGGGTTTTTCGGCATCTTCTATGAGTTTCATAAGGATCACTTTTAGGTAAAATAATTTTTTAAGTTAGTGATATATCATTTTCAATTGTTTTTCTTGCACATCTGTTTGAATTTGTGTGAACGTGTTTATTTACTGCTTTGTTGAAGTATATAATTAGATTGATTTTTTTTTCCTTTTTTCAGGTGTGAGTTTGTGGAATTATTATGAAAATATAATTTGATGATGTTCATGGTTTCTTCAAGTGGGTTTGTTGTGTTTGGCATTTTTTTCTTTATTGTATCCAAAGTAATTAGTTTACTTTCGGATTTACCGCTATATAACAAGAACATTACTTTCAAGAAATGTTTCGTCGGTTGTTGTCGTCAACTTTCAGCATATATATGCTTTTTATATATCGGTTTTTGAATAACAAAACATCAGCTGGTCAAATCGGTTTGAAAAAATGAAATTAGATGTGTGCATGATTAATAGCAGGAGATAAAGGTAAAACTTTTCTATTTTGAATAATGTATGTGTCTTCTTTTATGAAAGGTGAAGCATGGGATATTAGTTGGGTCTAATTAAAAACATAACTAATAAGCAGTTATGTAGTTTCTTTTGTTGTTCTTTGTAGTGCTATAGTTCGGTTAACAAGAAATTTGAAGGTTAGTACTGTAATAAGTGATCATCTCTCACCTGCTTGCTTCACACAACTGCCTGCTTGCATTGTGAAAGTACAAATGCAGTAATGTGGCTTCTATTTTAATTTACTATGCATATGTGATATTTACCCGTGGTTATTCTACTTCTCATTTCAGGTAACTTGAATCAAAGGCTAAACGGGTTAGTTGGTTGACAGGTCATAATGGGTACTTCTTTACACAGGCTGAAAGCCCACTGTCACAAGGCATTAGCTGAAAGGCCTTAAGTAGTATGTATTTGGATACACACTATTTTAGTAATATGTACTTTTTTATATGCTATTTTGGAAGATGTTATTTGATTGTTTCTGTTGTAAATAGTGGTGCAAAAATCTGTATGAAAATCAACATGAGGAGTAGGGTGAATACTAGACCCATAAACAAAGTTGTATTTGTGTTCGTTCAGACTTAATTAGTTTGATAAATATTGTATGAATATTAAAAGAGTTATAATGTTTTTGTCCTTTCATTCAGCTGAATTTTCTTTATCATAATATTTGAAGTATTATTTTAATCAAACCCGTGTTTTCACGGGTCTTAAAACTAGTATCTAACCAAAACAAACATTTTTAACAAAATTTAATTAAATAATCATAAACACCACTAAAACAATAATAATTCTATTCATTCATCCTTAACCTCACCATCCTTCTCTCCGCCGTTAAATCTAACGGCGTTAGTCCCCAACTTAACGGCTGAAAATTCACACTTCAAATTCTCCATAGCTTTTTTTAACGCCTCATTCTCCGTTTGCATAATCTCCATCTGTTTCTTAACGCCCACAAACGGGTCTGGCACGTCACTAGGAACAGGCCCTACTTTTTTTACCTGAACACAATCGCTACGCGCCACGTGTTCAATCCCGATCTTATTTATAAACAGGGAGCTTCTGAAATGAAATCCCAGCCGTTGAATTACTACTCTTTTTCATCACCACCGTTGATATTTCATCCGTCGCCGGAAGCCCCGGAACCCTAACACCCCAGCGGAAATTCAACCGAGCGTTTTTCCTTAACGGAATCGCCGTTGTCGCGGATAATTCCACGTCAGACAATACCCCGTTTACTACTCCGGCCACCGGAGACTGAAAATTCACCGGCGAATCAGCGAATTTCATTACGGATTCAATTGAATCAACGGAGGTATCAATCTGCTTCTTAAACACCGAAGACTGAGTTTTCTTAACGGTTAAATCGCCGAATTGAGGTTTGAAGTGAACAAAAAAGCTAGGGTTTTGACTTTGACTTCCACCGGTCAAACTAAATTCAGCGCTCATGTTTAACGAGCTTGAAATCGGAGATCCGAAATGACCGATTCCAGTTTTGAATACGACACTAAACGGATTGATTGAATCGTTTGGACGGTACGCGACCTTCAATTGAGGACCTGATTCGAAGAAAGTTGCGAGATTTAACGATAATTCTTTCGTTTCACCGGCTACGATTCCTGATTGAAACGGAAGACCGATTATACTCAATGGAACTTTGGCGCGAAACAGAGGTTTTTGCTCGTCTCTGAATTTGATTGAAGCTTTCATGGCTACTGTGTGTGTGTGTGTGTGTGTGTTTCAGGGTGAGTAATTAGGGTTTAGGATGGGAATGTTGGTTTATTGATTTCCGGCGTTTATATCAATTTATAGATAGATAAATTACAATATTTTGGGAATATTGCAACTGTATAATGTCGATAATAGCCTTTGAGTTAGTTCTGTTTATGGAAAAATAGTAATGTGATTTTGGGGGTATGAATGTAATTGGAGTTGAGGTGGCAAATTAAAGGATTTTAAATTTTGAATTTTTAGAACATTTGAAATTGGGTGATTTTTTGTCCGTTTTTAAGTTTTATTTAGATTAGATTAGGGTTATGAAAGTCAAATTTTATATCGTGCAAGCTTATTTAAAATTTAAATTTAGATGCAAAAAAGTACTCCCTCCGTCCCAAAATAATTGTCCACCGACCAAAAACACGCAGTTTAATAAAAGTACAATCATTACTGCTTTCTCTTTCTTACTTTTTGCAGAATGACAGTTTTACCCTTAAGCAATTAATTACCACATTCTATAAAGTTTGTAATAACAATTTGAAGTAAGGGTAATTTGGTAATCACGATCAAAATTTCCTTTCCATATTTGGATGTGGACAATTAATTTGAGACGTCCGAAAAAGGAAACGTGGACTATATTTTTGAGACGGAGGTAGTACTTGTTAGTAGGCGTGAACAAACCGGGTATTTTTCACAACCCGACCCGACCCATTAGCCAAACCGGGTTTTGGTCAACAAAATGAAAACCGGGTTGTTGACCTACCCGACCCGAACCGGGTTTTTGACCCATTTCAACCGGGTTTTCCAACTCGACCCGATTTCAACCCGGTTCTAACCCGATTTTGAAATCCAAAACCCCAAACCGGTTCCCTCCCCGTTGGGTAGTGAAAAAACCCGAACCGGGTTGGGTTATACCCAGTTCCTACCGGGTCAGTTTTCCGGGTTTGGGCCGGGTCGGTTTTCCAAACCGGTTTATTTGTTCACGCCTACTTGTTAGCCTATAACAACAAATACTTGTAATAGAAACAGGTGTACTTGGCAAAACTAGGTTGTAGATGGAGTTTAAGTTCATAGCTGAAGTTTATATTATAAGTTAAAAGCTGGAGTTTATGCGTTTACAAGTGTTTGGTATAACTAGCTGGAGCTTATTGATGAAATTGAGATAAAAGGACAAAAAATATATGATAAGTAATGATATAAGGGGTATATAGGTAATTTCTTTTAATAAGCTTGTGTTTATATATGTATACATAGACATATACTGTAACACCCGGTCAAAAAGGTCAAAATTCGCGCCCAATTTAAACATTTATTTACTCGTATTTAGTTACGTATTAATGCTAAAATACTTAAAACTTTTATATATATATAACTATATAAACGTACGTGATTATTTTTAAAATTCAACATAACATGAGTTTGGGAGAAACTAAATAACATGAAATTGAGACCCGGATGGATCGGTCCAGACCCGCGGACCGAGCCCGAACCGACCCACCCCTTTTCCCCTCTTTTTATCTCATTTTCTTCTTCATTTTGGTACACACACACACCAAACTCAATCTCTCACTCTCTCCCTCTCTACCTCACGGATCCGCCACCACCATCATCATTTTCGGAATCATCAACAACAACAACGAGAGCAGCAGCAGCTGCGGATCATCTTCATCATCACCATCATCTTCATCATCTCGATCCGCCATTTTTGAGCTCGAAATCGACATTTGGTATGAACACCCGATTTCACACCTTTAAAACACTTGATTTATGTTTATTAACATGTTATTGAGTCCACACAACAAGAATATATCCAAGAAATCGGTTAAAAACGTTTTAAAACTCGAAACCCACTTCAAAAATCGCAGCAGTTCGTCGAGCGAGCCGAGTCGAGTAACGAGCCGAGTCGAGCTACGACCCGGACCGAGCAGCGAACCGAGCCGAGATGCGAGTCGAACCGAGCAGCGAACCGAGCTTAGCTGTGAGTCGAGCCGAGCAGCGAACCGAGCCTAGCTACGAACCGGACCGAGTAGCGAGCCGAGTCGAGCTGCGAGCCGAGTCGAGCTTCGAGTCGAGTCGAGCTTTCTGAACTGACCTGGTCTGCGAAATGAGTTTTTGCCCAACGATTCGACTTTCGCGTAACAACAACTACACTTTTTACAACGATGACTTACGAGCAAAAATTATATTTTTGTAAAATAGATAACGAAACGATTTTAATAATGATTTAATTGAGAATTATTATTAATACAAATCATCACAAACGGACTGTACGCAATTCTAAAAACTAAACAACAGAAGTGTACCTTCGTGACACATTTAGCTAAACCGATTAGTATCTTACTCATATAACCTCACGTGTTTAGGGCACTAGGAGGTTACCATTCGGACAACACACGTATCGTAGGATCGCTGACAACTCACAGGTGAGTTTCATAGCCCCTCTTTTCAAACTGTTTCTACTGTTTTGGGGTGAGATGCATACTCGTTATTTACTATTCAAAAACCTATTTATGAAATCAATCATTGCAAATGATTTATAACTACTCATACTAGACTAGAGCACTAGTCACTGTTGCAAAACTTATAAGAGATAGGTTTCATGAACACAAACACTTCTAGATGAGATGGATTATCTAGACACTTAACCAAGATTCCAAGAACCTCAATAGCTGTAGGCTATCATTGTAAATACTGAAACATTAGAAAGCATAATACTCGAGGTTGAGTACATTAATTCAGAATCCAAGAAACCGTAGTATCAAGGACTAGAACCCAAGAAACTAGATTTCAGAAATACAAGAAACAAGAACTAGATTCAAGAAACCTAGAACAAGTAGCAAGAATATCAAGAACTCAAGATAACAAGAAATCAGATAACAAGAAACTTAGACAACAAGAAACTAGAAATCAAGGACTAGAATACAAGAAACCCTAGATTCAAGAAACTAGAATTCAAGGACTAGAATACAAGAAACACAAGAATCAAGAACTAGAAATCAAGATAGATCAAGAACTAGAAATCAAGATAGGTCAAGAACTTATGTGCAAGATCAAGAACTTATGTGCAAGAATCAAGATCCTATTTGCAAGAACTTATGTGCAAGAACTCAAGAATTCAAGGCTTTTTAAAGATCAAGAAAAACAAGATTTTCAAGAACCTAGATATTCAAGATTTTCAAGATCAAGAAACAAGATTTTTCAAGAACTTACGTGCGCTTTACTTTACTTATGTGATACTTGCTATTTATCTAAATTATTTGATACGTGTTAATTGCTATATTTGTATTATATATGTGTTGCCTGTTGTTATTATTGTGGAAACTGTTTAGATCAAGGAACTAGGACAAGAACCACTTCATTCAAATCGCCTACCATTTTAGGGATCTCAAGAAATCAGGATCGTACACGGAGTGTACACTTAGCATTGATTTATGCTCACTAAGATTTATTCTTTCAACTAACCTATGAACTCACCAGTTTATCGCTGACGTATTTTAGTATGCATTTCAGGTACCGCTTTAGTAGGATCGGCCCGTCAGGATCCTAGCTCGAGTCGCATGCTTTCAACAAATGGATTTCTTGCATAACTTTTGTATTGCAATTATGTAATGAAATTATTTTTGCGAACTCGCAATATGTATACATTCTATTTTGGGAATTGTATAACTATTTTCAAACGTCTCATTTAGAGTCGTTCATTATTTACCTTTGTGTTCGTGATATTTAATTTGGTAACACCCGACCCGACCGCTTCCGCAACCCGAAATTTGAGGGTGTTACATATACGTACCTAGGTTTTAAGAAATACTTAAATTGAGTTCCTTGTACAATAATTCATGTTAGGAAACTGGAGGAAGTGCATACTTGCACTCAAAGCAACAAGAGTGGTAACAAATGTGCTACTCAAGGATGGATTGCAGACGTAGTCGTTGACAAGTTGAAATCTGATGGGGATGTATCTCCCGGAGAGCTTAGGAAATGGCTCATGAAATATTATAATGTTAAAGTACCATACCAACGAGTCTATAGAGGGAAGCAACAAGCTTACAATGATATTTATGGCAATTGGGAGGACTCTTTCATGAGGATGGATGATTTTAAGGAGGAACTACAAAAGAGGAACCCGGGAAGTGTTGTTGAGATTGATTTTGACACAACCGGTGATAAGAAACGTTTCCAACGATTTTTCATTTCTCTAACAGCTTGTTGTAAGGGGTTTCTTGTTGGTTGCCGCCCTTACTTTGGTCTGGATGCGTGTCATCTGAAAGGAAAGTTCAATGGTGTACTAGCTGCTGCCACTGGTATTGATGGTAATAATGGCATCTTTCCAGTAGCCTATGGTGTACTTGAATCGGAGAATACAAAATCATGGACATGGTTTCTTGAGTCACTTAGAAAAGCAATTGGGACTCCAGATGGTTTTGTCATCTCATCTGATATGCAAAAAGGGTTAGAAGTAGCCATCATGAAAGTTTATCCCAATGTTGAACACAGAGAATGCATAAGGCATCTATATAGCAATTTTAAGAAACATTATCGTGGTGACTTTTTCAATTTCACCCTATGGAGTGCAGCAAGAACCTATTGTGTAAATGAGCATGACAGGTTATTAAACGAGATTGGTAATGTACGTGAGGATGCGATCACATATCTTAATCAGAACCATAATAAGATATGGAGTCGAAGCAAGTTTGGTTCAACGGCTAAATGTGATTACATTACTAATAATATATCAGAAGCATTTAATTCGTGGATTGGTGACTTGCGTTATAAACCGGTGCTTGATCTCCTTGATGCCATTAGAGAAAAGCTCATGATACGATTTGATGCGCAAAGGAAGATAATGGAAAAATGGAAGGGCACACTAGTTCCTAAAGCTAATTAAAAAGTACATCAGAAATATATCTAAGGCGAGTAGATTAGGAATTCATTATTATATTTAGTATATACTTGCATACAAATACATATTTACCGACATCTTATCTCCTTTTTCTTTTTCCTAGTGCAGAACTTGGGTGAATATCATGTTTATAGATGCAGTGACAATCGAGCGGAAGTGAACTGCAAAGGAAAACGTTGGGATGTTATACTAGACGAGAGAACATGCACTTGTAGGGTCTGGCAAGTTACAGGTCTCCCATGTGTGCATGCGGCAGCTTTTATTGCTTCTATAAGGGATGTTAACTGGGATAGATACGTTGATTCTTTTTTCACGATCAAAAAATTCAAAGATTCGTATAGTCTATAAATTGCACCGGTGCCTGATAAAGATCAATGGGTACACATGGAGACGGGGATTAAAATATACCCACCTATTATCAAACGTCCTCCTGGAAGACCCAAGAAGAATAGAATTTTGTTGCGTGATGAGCCTAAAAGAAGACATAAGTGTCGTAGGTGTGGTCAGTATGGGCACCGTGAAAAAACATGCAAGAATTCGGAATCTCAAGATATTGATCCATATGAAGCTTCTACAAGTAAAAGGTTTACTTTTTTTCAAGTTCTTTTTTTTATTATAACACTCCACGTTTACTTGTAATAATATTATAGGTAATACGGAAGCGAAGATAAATAAAATGCCATAATTTGTTACATATTCTCCGAAAATACCAAAAACAGTTTAACTGTTTAAGACACATCAACTTAATACTTGTTCAAAAGATTAGCAAGACGGGGTATTATATAAACTAAACTGAGCTATTACAAAAATAATCAGAGTAGCTTGAATATCAAACATTCCAGGCTTCCAAGGTTTGACCTTCCTGCTACCCACCCGCATGCATAAACAAAAGTCTGCAGGAAGTAACAACGAGGGATTAGCACATAGCTAAGTGAGTAAATCCAACACTCAACATTCAACCTAGCTAAACCAATTAACTACAACAAATATTCGCAAACACAACAGTCAACAACAATTTAATGAGGATCGGCAGATCCGGAGATAACCTTAGTACCCGGGCGGCTCCCCAAGATCACTTATCCAAACATATCCGTATGGCCATAACGGACGAGACCGATAGCTAGTGTTTATTATACTTAGGTACAGTTCAGCACACACAACAAATGAAGTACATCCCTGTACCATTCACACAACAACACACTAGCCCAACCAACAGTTCATCAACTCGTTGACCTCATTAACAACAACTCACGAAGGCCACACAAAGCACATATAAGCATATGATCAACAATAACAGCTAATCAACTCAATAACAAGTCTACGTTTACCCGTTGTAATCAAATGATTACAACTAAGCCAAACGGTAAGTTTTGAATCCACTCACCGATACCTTTGCCTTCAAAATCTCTGATTCCAGAGATCACTTATCTTTCGGAGGATCTGAGAATCAATAATCAACATAAGTTAGTACTTTGCCTCATAATTTGTAAATATCAAAATGAGCATTTTTGTAAAATGCCACAATAGCATTCAATAAGTGCCACTATAAACACCACCTTCTAAACACATGCATTTTGGTGAAATTTGAAAAATCCATCAAGATTAAACATGCAAACGCGATCCTGACTAGTCAGGTCTGGATCGCGTTTGTCCTTAGTCAAAAATTCTGTCACCGAAAAACACTAGCAAACGCGATCCGGATGCTTGGCCTGGATCGCGTTTCAAAGGCCAAAAACTCGAATAGGTCGTTTACAACAAGGGAACGCGATCCGGAACCATAGCCGGGATCGCGTTCATCTGTTCTTCAGCTCAAGAACAGACCTGAACGAACTTTAACTCCATTTTCAACATTCAAGCTCATCAAACATGAATTCGATGCTTATAACTAGTTAAGAATCGTCACGTATCATCATATATCACAAACAATCACTATATAACTTACAAGAATCATTCAATTCATCAATTTCATCACTTATTCTAAAATTGAGTTCATAAACTAAAAATCACTTACAAAGAGGAGGAAGAACAAGATGATCAAGCTAGATGATGATGATACTAGCAGATTACAATCTCCAATCACTTATTAGTTTGATGATTTCACTATAGGATTTATGTTAGGGTTTATTTGTTTGGAAAGGGAAGAGATGAAATGAAATGGAAATTGGTAAAGTGATCCCAAAAAGGGATCGGCCCATCATTTAACCGATCTCAAACAATGGGTATTTTATACCCGCTCTAAATCTATTGTCTGGCACCTAAATATCGATTGCGAGAAATTTATATTATTGTTCCGTCAACTTCAATAATTTAATTCAAGCAACATTTTACTAAACACAATAAGTCCTGAAACTTAATTTACGAGGTTTCACCATTAAACAATTTTATCGCAAAATTATTTAAAACTATTAAATACACAATTGAAAATAGAAAAATACCAAGCTACCGGAAAGGATGTTACAAATCTCCCCTCCTTAAGGAGATTTCGTCCCCGAAATCTTAGCCCTATCCAACAATCCAGGATATCTGGATTTCATCGACTCCTCAGTCTCCCAAGTTAGGTCGGAACCTAAACTATGTCTCCATTTTACTAGTACCATAGGGATTTGTTTCTTCCTAAGTTTGGTAATCTTTCGGTCTACAATTTCAACTGGTTCCTCTACTAACTTCTGGGTTAGATCAACCTTTAAATCTTGCAATGGAAGAATTTGTGACTGATCCTCTATATTACACTTTCTCAAGTAACATACATTAAACGTATCATGAATACCAGAGAGCTCTGGAGGAAGATCCAATGCCATTGACTGATCATTTACAACTTGTCGAATCTTGAATGGACCAATGTACCTAGGCGCCAGCTTTCCACGTTTTTCGAATCTAATCACCCATTTCCACGGAGAAACTTTAAGATACACTAATTCTCCTTCGGTAAACACAACTGGTCGTCTTTTAGGGTCCGCATACTGTTTCTGCCTATCTCTTGCGGCTTTCAATTTCTCACGTGCAATAGCTACTTTATCCGCGGTTATTTGTACAATATCGGGCCCAGCAAACTGTTTCTCACCTGCCTCTAACCAACATGTAGGTGTGCGACAACGACGACCATACAACATTTCATACGGAGGCATCCCAATACTTGAATGATACGAATTGTTGTAAGTAAATTCAACCAATGGAAGATGTGAATCCCATGAACCTCCATATTCCAGAATGCAAGCACGAAGCATATCCTCTAAAGTTTGAATCGTACGTTCTGACTGACCGTCTGTCTGAGGATGATAAGCTGTGCTAAGATTTACACGTGTACCCAACTCTTGTTGCAGACCTTGCCAAAAACGAGAAGCAAAACGAGTATCTTTATCTGACACAATCGATAAGGGAATACCATGTCTGGAAACGATTTCGTTAACATACAATTGAGCAAGTTTAGTTAACGAAGCGGTCTCACTCGTAGCAAGAAAATGCGCGCTCTTTGTCAATCGATCCACTATAACCCAAATCATATCATTGCCTCGAGCAGTACGCGGTAGCTTAGTCACAAAATCCATAGTTATATGATCCCATTTCCACTCGGGTATTTCCAACTGTTTTAACGACCCATACGGCTTTTGATGTTCCGCTTTGACCTGAGCACAAATATGACAAGATCCCACAAACTTTGCAATGTCGGTTTTCATCGTTGGCCACCAATACAACGGTTTCAAATCATTATACATTCGAGTACTACCCGGGTGAATAGACATTCGTGACTTATGAGCTTCATTCAAAATCAAATCCCGAATACCACCAATAGAAGGAATCCAAACACGAGACTGATAAGTCTTTAATCCCCTTGAATCAACAACTAATTCGTTCTTGCGTTTTAACATGATTTCATATTTCAGATTATGATCTTTCAATGCTTCAAGTTGTACAACTTTAATTTGATCAATCAAATTCGAGGAAACATTCACCTTTACATAGAAAGCTCGATCAGGAGTATTCTTTCGACTTAACGCATCGGCGACCACATTAGCTTTGCCCGGATGGTATCTAATTTCACAATCATAATCTTTTATCAATTCCAACCATCGTCTCTGTCGCATATTCAATTCTTTCTGGGAAAACACATATTGCAAACTCTTGTGATCAGTACAAACAACACATCTAGTCCCATATAAATAATGTCTCAAAAAGTTTTAGGGCAAATACAACTGCTGCGAGTTCTAAATCATGCGTAGGATAATTCTTCTCATGTGGTTTCAACTGTCGAGAAGCATAAGCGATAACTCTATCCCTTTGCATTAAGACACAACCCAAACCCGAATATGAAGCGTCGCAATAAACCACAAAATCATCAGTACCTTCTGGTAATGCTAAAATCGGTGTCTGACACAACAATTGTTTCAATGTCTGAAAAGCTTGCTCCTGTTGATCAGTCCACACATACTTCTCCTCTTTACGGGTTAGTTTGGTTAACGGACCGGCTATCTTAGAAAAATCCTTGATAAACTTTCGATAATATCCCGCTAACCCAAGAAAACTCCTTATCTCAGAAACAGATTTCGGCGCATTCCAATTCATCACAGCTGTAACCTTTGATGGATCCACTTTCACACCATCTCGACAAATTATATGACCCAAAAACTGAACTTCTCGAATCCAGAATTCACATTTGGAAAACTTTGCATATAACTGTTCTCGTCTCAATGTTTCAAGTACCAATCTCAAATGCGTGGCATGCTAAGTTTCAGATTTCGAATAAACAAGTATATCATCAATGAAAACAATCACAAATTTATCCAAGAATGGTCGACACACACGGTTCATCAAATCCATAAATACTGCTGGAGCATTTGTCAAACCAAAAGGCATAACCAGAAATTCATAATGCCCATACCTGGTTCGGAAAGCAGTTTTAGGTATATCTTGTTCACAAACACGGACTTGATGATAACCCGACCTCAAATCAATCTTAGAATATACCGAAGAACCCTGTAACTGATCAAACAAATCATCAATTCTAGGCAATGGATACTTGTTCTTCACAGTCCTCTTATTTAATTCCCTGTAATCAATACACATCCGCAATGACCCATCTTTCTTTTTCACGAATAACACTGGTGCACCCCACGGCGAGGAACTAGGTCTGATAAAACCTTTATCCAACAATTCCTGAATCTGATTCATCATTTCACGAATCTCCGAAGGAGCTAATCTATAGGGAGCTTTAGCAATCGGCGACGAGCCCGGAACAAGATCAATTCTGTATTCTACTTCCCTAACTGGTGGTAACCCAGGCAACTCATCGGGGAACACTTCAGGGTACTCACAAACAACAGGAACATCCGAAACAGTTTTCCTTTCTAATTTGGCATCGACTACATAGGCTAGGTATGACTCGCAACCTTTTGACAATGACTTCCTAGCTTTCATCAACGAAATCAAAGGAATAGTTACACCATCCCGTTCTCCTCGAGCCACAACATATGACCCTTCGGAGATTGGGATCCTAACCAACTTCTGGTGACAATCAATACTAGCCTTATTCTGACCCAACCAATCCATACCAATTATTACATCGAAACTAGGGATTGGCATCAACAAGAAGGAAATAGGAAAAACGTGATCATCAATAGTAATATTAGCTCCAGTCACCGAGGTGGTAACAGGAACTAACTTACCACTAACTATTTCTACTTCTATAGGCTTTGTTATCACAGTAGGAGCTAATTTCAACTTATCACAAAATTGCACAGAAATGAAAGTACAATTAGCACCCGAATCAAACAATACACGTGCAGGTACAGAGTTTTTCAAGAAATGTACCCGTGATAACATCTTCAGTACGCATGGCCTCATCAACCGTCATCTGAAAAGCCCTACTAGTTGCGGGATGAGGGTTCTTTCTTTTCTGACCAGAAGATCCCGAACTCCCGACCGAACCCGACCCCGTCGGCCTTGCCTCCGGACATTGACCAACCCTATGTCCTTCCTTCTTACAAGTCAAACAAACAAAATTTGGATACCGGCAACTTTTTATCTCATGACCCAATTCACCACACTTCATACATTTGTTTGTCTTAGCCGTACACGGACCATCATGCCGAGATCTACACGAACTACACCAGTTGGAACTATTATAACTTCCCGAAGAACTACTTCTTCCAACAAATTTCTTACCACCTTGTCGATTCCCTTGCCACTTAGATTTATTCCTACCCGACGATTCAGTTCTTGCCTTAGAAAAACTTGTATCCTTTCCTTGCCATAATCTCAAACCTCTCAAATCACTATCGGCAGACCGCGCGAGGTTAAAAGCATGCGATAAATCCTTAGCCAATCTCACAACCGTACGGTAGTTATCCGGTAAAACATCCACAAATTGTTCAATTTGAGTTTTCTCATCCGGAACCCATTGTTCGAAGATTCACAAACTCTCTTCGAATCCTAGCAATATCAAAATCCGAACAGTATTGGTTACGAACCGCCTGTTGAAATTGAGTCCAATTAATAGATTCCTTTTGTTGTTGTGGCAAGTGTCCGGTAACAGAATCCCACCAAACCATCGCATCGTCCTTCATGCATTGAACCGCATATTTGACTTTAAGTTCCTCATCACAGCAAGTCACATCAAATTTGCGTTCCATATCCCTAAGCCAATTCAAAGTTACCGTAGGATTTTTACTTCCTTGAAATTCCGGGGGTCGACTAGCCATAAAAGTCTTGTATGAACACTTCTTTTCTGATTGAGAGGATGAACCAGAACCAAAGACTAGGGCTTGCTGAAATAACTGTCTGGTCGCAGCTTCCTCCGCTTTTCTCTTGAATTCCCTAAGGAATACTAACTCGTCTTCCATCTCATGAATATACTCATCTCGGTTAGATTGTTGTCCGGTTGGTTGAGAAGTACCATTATGATCATGTTGCTCGGTATGAGTCCCGGTTTGAGGAGCGACGATCCGGGAGGCATTGTTGGGGTTGGTGGTCGGTGGTTCGTTATCTGCCATTTCTGAAATTCCAAAACAACACTTGAACTTTTGTTAATCGTTAGCATCTAAATACTAACTACCTTCAACCAATACTAATCCCATACCCAAGAATGTTTGATATATCACGCTCGAGTTTTGGGATTGATCATTCAACAATGAACAATTATCCCAAAACTATGCTCTGATACCAATTTATAACACCCCACGTTTACTTGTAATAATATTATAGGTAATACGGAAGCGAAGATAAATAAAATGCCATAATTTGTTACATATTCTCCGAAAATACCAAAAACAGTTTAACTGTTTAAGACACATCAACTTAATACTTGTTCAAAAGATTAGCAAGACGGGGTATTATATAAACTAAACTGAGCTGTTACAAAAATAATCAGAGTAGCTTGAATATCAAACATTCCAGGCTTCCAAGGTTTGACCTTCCTGCTACCCACCCGCATGCATAAACAAAAGTCTGCAGGAAGTAACAACGAGGGATTAGCACATAGCTAAGTGAGTAAATCCAACACTCAACATTCAACCTAGCTAAACCAATTAACTACAACAAATATTCGCAAACACAACAGTCAACAACAACTTAATGAGGATCGGCGGATCCGGAGATAACCTTAGTACCCGGGCGGCTCCCCAAGATCACTTATCCAAACATATCCGTATGGCCATAACGGACGAGACCGATAGCTAGTGTTTATTATACTTAGGTACAGTTCAGCACACACAACAAATGAAGTACATCCCTGTACCATTCACACAACAACACACTAGCCCAACCAACAGTTCATCAACTCGTTGACCTCATTAACAACAACTCACGAAGGCCACACAAAGCACATATAAGCATATGATCAACAATAACAGCTAATCAACTCAATAACAAGTCTACGTTTACCCGTTGTAATCAAATGATTACAACTAAGCCAAACGGTAAGTTTTGAATCCACTCACCGATACCTTTGCCTTCAAAATCTCTGATTCCAGAGATCACTTATCTTTCGGAGGATCTGAGAATCAATAATCAACATAAGTTAGTACTTTGCCTCATAATTTGTAAATATCAAAATGAGCATTTTTGTAAAATGCCACAATAGCATTCAATAAGTGCCACTATAAACACCACCTTCTAAACACATGCATTTTGGTGAAATTTGAAAAATCCATCAAGATTAAACATGCAAACGCGATCCTGACTAGTCAGGTCTGGATCGCGTTCGTCCTTAGTCAAAAATTCTGCCACCGAAAAACACTAGCAAACGCGATCCGGATGCTTAGCCTGGATCACGTTTCAAAGGCCAAAAACTCGAATAGGTCGTTTACAACAAGGGAACGCGATCCGGAACCATAGCCGGGATCGCGTTCATCTGTTCTTCAGCTCAAGAACAGACCTGAACGAACTTTAACTCCATTTTCAACATTCAAGCTCATCAAACATGAATTCGATGCTTATAACTAGTTAAGAATCGTCACGTATCATCATATATCACAAACAATCACTATATAACTTACAAGAATCATTCAATTCATCAATTTCATCACTTATTCTAAAATTGAGTTCATAAACTAAAAATCACTTACAAAGAGGAGGAAGAACAAGATGATCAAGCTAGATGATGATGATACTAGCAGATTACAATCTCCAATCACTTATTAGTTTGATGATTTCACTATAGGATTTAGGTTAGGGTTTATTTGTTTGGAAAGGGAAGAGATGAAATGAAATGGAAATTGGTAAAGTGATCCCAAAAAGGGATCGGCCCATCATTTAACCGATCTCAAATAATGGGTATTTTATACCCGCTCTAAATCTATTGTCTGGCACCTAAATATCGATTGCGAGAAATTTATATTATTGTTCCGTCAACTTCAATAATTTAATTCAAGCAACATTTTACTAAACACAATAAGTCCTGAAACTTAATTTACCAAGTTTCACCATTAAACAATTTTATCGCAAAATTATTTAAAACTATTAAATACACAATTGAAAATAGAAAAATACCAGGCTACCGGAGATGATGTTACATTTATTCTAATTTTTGGTTATCTGCAAAGTTATCTCAATATCTACAGAATACTACAAATTGTTTTTTATTGCAGGAAGCGAGGAAAGAGTGCACAAGCACATGAACATTGAGCAATATTGGGGTCGACTTGATTGTATCTTCTCAAGTTCTCATTGACTAGTTAATTTTGAAATTATTTTGGGTATTTTGTCATGTTTTGATAAATCAGTTGTTAGATTTTGAATTTTTTTGTTTTTGGTATATTGTCAAGTTCTGGTGCAAACTAGTTGTTGAACTTTTATATTGTTTTGGGAAGTTATATACTCCGTAGTACGTAGTAGTTGATTTGGTATTAGTAAATTTGATCCCTGGTTCATTTTGTGGTGTATTATAATGTCTATGGATCGCGTCAGATTGTTTGCATGTATTTATTTGGAACTAGGAACCGAGAAAACCGTGTAACCGTGTATACACTATTACTATTTCTTTATTTGTATACGGGTAAATTGGGAATATATTGGTGTAATTTTAATTTAAATGAGTTTTATAATTGTTTGGGTATGTATGATAGATATTGAATTTAGGATGGGCATATGCCGCATATATGATATTATGTATTTAAGTTGGGTAAATTTGATATTTTGAGGTTTATATAGGGTATATATGTAATTACCCCTATAATTCATAGGGAGGGGAACAAATAGCTAGAAGGGGAAAATGTCGTCATATAGTATAGTATACTTTTATAAAAGCTTCTACAATTATATAATCTTTTGAAAACAAAATTATACGATACAATGTCTTGTTGGGTTTTCTATTCCCTAACTAGATTAATATACACAGCGGAATAACAAACAAAATTAATCTAAGGCAATTAGGAAACTAAACCCTAAGGGATCTTAACTTGAATAAATAAAAGCAATAAAAACAAATAAGATAAATAAGAAATTACTAACCTTTGAGAAAACAATTTCTCACGCGTAGACAAACCAGCAGAACCTTCTTGCTTGGTGGTGAGTGCCCAAACTAGAACACCTCTAATGCTTCACACCCACGAACAAAGAGAAATTCCCAAGTCTCCTAAGGTCACGACTCAAGGTCGCAAAACTCTTACAAGGAGCAGGAAGAAAGAAGAGAGAAAGGTACAAGGAAAACCTAAGGTTTAGGCCCCTATATATAGGGGAGGAGGAGACCCAAAGATTGGTCATCCAGCCGATGTGGGACAACCGATTTTGGCCTTCAGCCGCCGGCTAAAGCCTTTAGCCGCCGGCTAAACTGAATCGTTACCCAAATCTAACTCGCGTTGCACCGCCTCAAACCCTAATCCATTTAGCCGCCGGCTAAAGAATTTAGCCGCCGGTTAAACTCGCTTTCCATAATGTTTAATTAATTAATCCAATAATTAATCATTTCTCGTTTATTTCTCTTACTGTTCATTGAGGGCGACCCAAAAAGGACTCCACTTTTAATGATGTACTTACCAATTAGTTATGATATTGGACACTATTCCAACAGTCTCCCACTTGGACAATTCATCAACTCCTATTGGTCTAAGCCTATCCATTAACTAAGTAGAGAGTGCCATCCAACGCAACTGCCGAACTCTGATTCTTATCTTAGAGTTAGCCCTTTAGATAAGTGATCAACTATTCCTTTGTTCAATTGATATCGTATGAATCGAGACATGGATTTTAATCAATCTCAAGATTCATAATAGTTTTCTGATTTCCGATTACATTGACTTTATGAGACTATTGAACCATCAACTTAGTCTCGGCCAGGCCTAGCACTTAGAGTCAATCTTTAATCATCAGAGGGCCCAAGATATCGCTTTTCCCATTTAGGCAAAAAGGAACAAATAAATTTTGACTACATAGCACTAGTCAACTCATCATGTCATACCTAGCATACCCTTTATAACTGGCAGTTACGCACAACGTTTAAATAGGCTAAAGTATAACAGACTTGAAAAACTAGGAACTCAATGTATCTCCATTTTAAGAATAGGGGATATTATCATCTCAGAGTTACTCGTGATTTCAATCCATGAAGTAACTTCCATGAGTGCGGGTCTCTCCTATACTTAAATCCCTATTAAGTACCCATGAGTGTTGCAGCAATCTCCATGCAATGTCTAATCTCCATAGACAATCTACTAACACTCCATGACAGTCTTGATTCACCACTTACTTCCAGGAGTGTGAACGACTGAGGAGGTTTGAATAAAAGCTGTTTTATTCGGGAAGTGGTGTCTAAACATGCAAAACAGAAACACAATGACAAACAATAGTAAATGGTAGAACTCCTTCCAATAAATAAATCTCCATTATATAATCACCAAGTCTATAACAATTTATCATTGTTTACAATGTTTCAAAATCAAACTAACAACTAAAACTTTTCATTATCTTTTAAGCCTATGCTTCTAGCATGCTCATCATGTTTGGACTTCCCAAGTGGCTTTGTGAACGGATCAGCCGGATTGTCCTCTGATCTATGCTCTTCACAATCACGTGTCCCTCTTCTACTTTCCTTCGAACAAAATGGTATTTTCTTTCAATATGCTTTGACTTTCCGTGATCCTTGGGTTCTCTACTCAAGGCGACCGCACTTTCGTTATCACAGAATATTTCAATGGGGTCTTGAACCGTTGGAACAACTCAAAGATCTCCAATGAAATTCTTAATCCATATAGCTTCCTTTGAAGCCTCGCAAGCCGCTATGTATTCAGACTCGCACGTTGAGTCTGCCACCGTATCTTGCTTGGAACTTTTCCATGTCACTGCTCCCCCATTCAGTAAGAAAACCCAACCAGACTGTGAACGGCTATCATCTCTGTCTGTTTGAAAACTTGAATCACTATAACCCGTTACTCTGAGTTCTTCTTCTCCACCATAAACCAAGAACCTGTCTTTAGTATTCCTTAAATACTTAAGAATATTCTTTACAACTGTCCAATGACCTTCACCAGGATTCTGCTGATGTCGACTCACTAAGCTCAAAGCAAATGAGACATCAGGCCTCGTACAAGTCATGGCATACATGATCGATCCAATAGCCGAAGCATATGGGACTCGACTCATTCTATCCGATTCTTCCTTAGATTTCGGACAAAGATCCTTACTGATCTTAATGCCATGATGTAAGGGTAGATTCCCTTTCTTAGAGTTCTCCATTTTGAATCTTTTTAAAATTTTATCTAAGTACGTGTCCTGGCTAAGTCCTATGAGACGTCTCGACCTATCTCTATAAATCTTTATACCAAGAATATATGCTGCATCTCCCAAGTCTTTCATAGCGAAACATTTTCCCAACCAATCCTTTACACCTTGTAAAGTTGGGATATCATTTCCTATGAGTAGTATATCATCCACATATAATACTAGGAAGACTACAACACTCCCACTGAACTTGACATATATACAGGACTCATCTTCGCTTCTAGAAAATCCAAACTCTGTGACTTTCTCATGGAAGCAGAGATTCCAGCTACGAGAGACTTGTTTAAGTCCATAAATAGCCTTTTGAAGCTTACACACTCTATTAGGATACTTTGCATTTTCAAAACCCTCCGGTTATGCCATGAACACTTCCTCTGTCAGTTTCCCGTTAAGGAAAGCGGTTTTGACATACATCTGTCAAATTTCATAATCATGAAATGCAGCTATGGCTAGCATAATCCTAATTGACTTTATCTTAGCTACTGGTGAGAAGGTTTCCTCATAATCAATCCCATGGGTTTGAGTATAGCCCTTCGCTACCAACCTAGCTTTATAAGTATGTACTTTCCCATCCATGTCTGTCTTCTTCTTGAAGATCCACTTACAACCCACCGTTTTAAGACCGGGTGTAGTGTCAACCAAATTCCAAACTTGGTTATCATACATAGACTGAATTTCGCTTTTCATAGCTTCCTTCCACTTGGCATCCTCAGGGCCTGCCATCGCTTCCTTGTAGTTAGCATGTTCATCTAAGTCATTTAGTGTACCATCACTAATTTTATCCTCTTCTTCTATATGGAACCCATAATAGAACTCAGGAGGCCTGCTAACTCTACTAGATCTGCGAACGGGTAAGGATATGTCTTCTGGTTCAACAGGTGTTTCCACCTCTTGTTGAATGTCAGTGTTTACTGTAGGTTCTTCATCGGCCGACTCTTGAATTTCTTCAAGATCTATCTTACTCCCACTGTCCTCTTTAGATATCATTTCTCTCTCAAGGAACACTCATCTTCGAGCTACAAAGACCACATTGTCCGCTGGTCTGTAGAACAGATATCCAAATGACTCTTGTGGATAACCGACAAAAAGACACTTTTCAGATCTGGAGTCTAGCTTGTCCTGAGTTTCTCGTCTAACGAAAACTTCACAACCCCAGATTTTGATGTGACCAAGAGAAGGACGTCTTCCCTTCCACATCTCATAAGATGTCTTTGAAACCTTCTTGGTGGGTAAAAGATTTAAGATGCGAGCGGCTGTTTCTAATGCATAACCCCAAAAACTTATCGGAAGTGTACTCATCATAGATTGAACCATGTCCAACAAGGTTCTATTTCTCCTCTCAGCAACACCATTAAGCTGTGGCGTTCTTGGAGGAGTCAATTGTGAAACTATTCCAGAATCTCTAAGATGATCGAGAAACTCAATACTAAGGTATTCTCCTCCCCTATCGGATCGGAGAACCTTTATCTTTCTGCCCAGTTGGTTCTCTACTTCGCTTTGATATCTTTTGAATATCTCAAAAGTATCTGATTTATGCTTAATCAGATAGACATGTCCAAATCTACTGTAGTCATCAGTAAATGTAACATAGTATCGATTTCCATCTTTTGTGGCGCATCAGAATGGTCCACAAACATCCGTGTGTACCAAGTCCAACAGTCCTTCACCTCTTTCACATGACCCTGTGAATGGTGATTTAGTCATCTTGCCCAATAAACAAGATTCGCATACATCATCCGATTTGAGGTCGAATGATTCCAACACTCCATCCTTTTGGAGTTGGCTGATGCGTTTCTTGTTTACGTGCCCAAGACGATAATCCCACAATTTGGATTTATCAAGCTCATTAGACGAATCAACATTTAAAATCAAATTGCTAACACATTCAACATTTTCATATATGCCATTGTAAGGAGAAGCTTAAAAAATAAAACAACCATTTAAATAAACCAAAATATCACCATTCTCATTGTCAAATGAAAACCGATAACCATCCTTAAACAAAGCATAAAATGAAATAATGTTTCTAGTCATTTCTGACGAATAACAGCAATTATTCAAATCTATCCTAACTCCAGACTTCAGCACGAGCTCATACTTTCCAATCTCGGTAACAGGCGTGATTCCTCTGTTTCCCATGACTAGATTAAGCTCCCCATGCCTCAACTTCCTACTTTCCTTTAGGCCCTGCAATACAGTGCAAATGTGAGTACCACACCCTGTATCCAAAACCCACGAATTAGAAGTTGTAGTATTATGGAGTTCGATCATGAACATACCTGAGTGAACACTCTTTTCAACCTTGCCATCTTCAAGGTCTTTCAGGTACTTAGGGCAGCTACGTTTCCAATGCCCCTTGGTGTTGCAGTAAAAGCACACTGCTTCCTTTGGATCATTCACTGGTGCAATATCAGAATCAGTCTTTCTTTTGGACCCTTGATTGGACTTTCCATTCACAGTCTTTGCTTTCCAATTTGACCTCTTTCTTTTCTTTGCAGTTTGACCAATTGCCAACACAGGAGCTGCTGAGCTAGAGGACACATCATCCTTTTTGATTCCTTGCTCAGCTGTTTGCAGCAGATTATGGAGTTCCATTATAGAGCCTTCTCTTTCATTCATATTCATCTGATATGAAATTACAAACTGATTGTAGACAGCTGGCAGACTGGACAGAATTATGGCAATGGAAAACTCTGTGTCAAACATCATGTTCAATGATTCCAACCTATCAAAGTACCCTTTCATCTCTAAGACGAAAGCACAGATAGATGCTCCAGGTTTGGGCTTGCAAGCCATGAGTGACTTAACCACATCAAGGCGTTCCTTGCTTGCCTTGGCCTGAAACATTTCCTTAAGATGTTGGTTCATTTCATAAGCCCAAGTATTCTCAAAAGTCTTTTGCAATTCAGGGCTCATGGAGGATGCCATGATACAAGACACTTTATTCGCATCATCATAATGTTTCCGGTGTGCCTCAATCTCCTCTTGGGTTGAATCAGCATCAATTACGGGAATCTGCTCATCGAGAACATACTCCTTGTTCTCGTACCTCAAGGTAAACCTTAGGTTACGCATCCAATCCATATAGTTTGGACCAGTCAGTTTTTCCCTTCCAAGAACCGAGAGTAGTGAGAAGTTCGAGTTATGTGCGGGATTGGGGACGGGAGGATTATTACCATTTGTAGAAGACATCTATAAGATAAACAGTTTTAGTTAGTTCGAATATACCTTAATTAATTACCCAATTTCAAAATTAAGGCTAGGATCCATATTTTAGATTCGCTTTATGAAGAGGTTTGCCGTAATCATATCACGAATTTATTTTAGGTAGATAATGCTTTTGTCAATTTCATTCTCTATGAAATTCCTAGTTCTTTTGAGATTCACTGATTTCCATCAATGGCATGTTAATCTCGGATATGCTCATCTACCATTCATGACTGGTATGCCGAGGATCGTGAACAAGATGGTGAACTTAACCATGCAAAACCCGCGTGGTCCCCGGCCCGAGTACGCTCGAGAATCGCGAGTTCCACATCACCTTTCAATATGATCTCATATTAATGTGCCGGTAAACCACACACGCTCCATTAACAGACCATACGAAAGATGTACGGTTTTCATGGATTAGCATACTATTCACGTTTTTAGTATCTAGAACGGGATTTTGTTTTAGTACTTTTAGGTCATACTTTTGATCTTGACATCATCCTATCAAAAGTCCTCGGTAGCTCCATTGAACGCACAAAGAAGCGGAGAAGCAGGTCAGCGCGAAGCCTATTAAAAACCTGACTTCTTTAGGGAAGCAGAGCAACCCGCCTTATACCTCTCTTATAGTTTGTTCACTATGGGTGAGCCGATTTATCAATTGACTGACGATGTATTTAACTTTAATGATACATATACTTATAGCTCATAATATATGTAAGATCTCTCTTTAATCTCTTAAAGTCTACGGTTCTATTTTACAACATTTTAAAATTCAGGGTTATATTTTAAACATTTCAAAATATAGGGTCTAAAGTGTAAATTCTTTTTACCAATTTAGACAAGCCAATTTCTAATTTATCTTTACCTACATACTATTGCAGATAATTAAATGCTAGTATTTATTAAGCTAAGGCTCTGATACCACTGTTGGGTTTTCTATTCCCTAACTAGATTAATATACGCAGCGGAATAACAAACAAAATTAATCTAAGGCAATTAGGAAACTAAACCCTAAGGGATCTTAACTTGAATAAATAAAAGCAATAAAAACAAATAAGATAAATAAGAAATTACTAACCTTTGAGAAAACAATTTCTCACGCGTAGACAAACCAGCAGAACCTTCTTGCTTGGTGGCGAGTGCCCAAACTAGAACACCTCTAATGCTTCACACCCACGAACAAAGAGAAATTTCCAAGTCTCCTAAGGTCACGACTCAAGGTCGCAAAACTCTTACAAGGAGCAGGAAGAAAGAAGAGAGAAAGGTACAAGGAAAACCTAAGGTTTAGGCCCCTATATATAGGGGAGGAGGAGACCCAAAGATTGGTCATCCAGCCGATGTGGGACAACCGATTTTGGCCTTCAGCCGCCGGCTAAAGCCTTTAGCCGCCGGCTAAACTGAATCGTTACCCAAATCTAACTCGCGTTGCACCGCCTCAAACCCTAATCCATTTAGCCGCCGGCTAAAGAATTTAGCCGCCGGTTAAACTCGCTTTCCAGAATGTTTAATTAATTAATCCAATAATTAATCATTTCTCGTTTATTTCTCTTACTGTTCATTGAGGGCGACCCAAAAAGGACTCCACTTTTAATGATGTACTTACCAATTAGTTATGATATTGGACACTATTCCAACATGTCTTTTCATCAAGTTTGGTTAAACAAAAACCCATGTAGTACAATACATAAACTTTTCTAATACGTAGTAGCTTTTTTATCAAAAACTTACCGACATATTAGATGAAAAAAAATTCATTGAGCAAAAGCTCAAGGGATAGTCTTTCTGTACCATTATTTTTACTCAACATACCACTTTCAGGGGTATGATGAGTCGATTAATGTACTTTAACTTTAGAATACTGTTCTGAATATTGTCCAGAACATTATCCACTATACCACAAAATCCTTAACAACAATATTCTGTTTTACAAAAGCAGCACATCATATGCTCTAAATACTTTTGACTCTTAATTTATTGTACAAACTTTTATATTAAAAATAAAATAAAAAAGGTTTAAATGGGTATGATTATTTGATTAGTACTACCCAAGCTCAATTTTAGCAAACATTTTCCTAAACAAAAGTCATTCCCTCCAATTGCTTAAGCGTTTTAAAGAGATTTTTTTTATTATTCTAGAAAACCTCCCTTTCGAGATACTCCAAGATATATAAAGTTATAAACTCCTAAATTGTTTAGGGCGTTAAAATAAACTTATTTTTCAAACTATCGTAGCTCATAAACAATAAGTTTGTAAGTCATGTTTTAGTGTTTGGCTTAACTTACGATTTAGGTGTGTTTTGTCTACCTCAAGCAGTTTTTTTTTTCCGAGAATATATTTTTTTAATAAGCTCTTAGAAGTTTTATCTACCAATGGTAGATAAAATTTTAAGAGCTTATTAAAAAAATAAGTTATAGAAAAAAAAAACTACTTGAAGTAGCTTATAAAAATAAACTCTAAAACTTATAAAACGAAAAATTACATAAATACCTCTTATATAATTATTTATCATATATCTTTTGCCCTTTTATGTCAATCTATAACAATAAGCTTCAATTAGTTTACCAAACACTTGTAAATACATAAGCTCCAACTATAACTACCAGCAAGTTTTACGAACACACCATTTGTGTGTAAAATATAGGTTCTTTCAGTAATTTAATTTGTAGCTTTCAAGAAACCAAAATAGGATATGATGGTAATTTATAAAGTTAATACTTAAAATAAGCATGAAAAATGTAAAATTGTTATGGATAAATATAGAATGGATGTTCATATCTTTAAATAGAGTTTGTATATTCTAATAGGAGATTAATTACTTGTAACCTAAGCTATCTTGTATCTATAAATTAACATATCTCTTTGATGAGATGAATAATACAATTCTATTCTCTTCTTATTCTTTGTTCTCTTTACTTTTACAACAAATAACCATTGAGGTACGAACTATTTTTTTAGTTGCTCATATGTCTTTATTACCCCCTAATATCAATTAGTGGATAGTTATGAATAGTAAACTTTTTAGTTCATTTATCATGTTATATTAATTAACTACTAAAAATATCAAGTTTGTATTATTGGTTTGATGGTTAAAACCCAACCTTTGATTCAGCTGATCATGTGTTCAATTCTTAGCCACGAGATTATCCTTTTAGTATTTATCAATTTTTTTTTTGTCTCTTAGGAGTACCATCAAACTGGCACCCATACTACATTACTACTTGATTATACGCTGCCGCTCACCAATTCAGAGTTCAGACTCACCAAGTCACCATCAATCAATTGGTGAGTCGTTTCAATCTTTTCCATCTTTACAGGCTATCCCTTGATATTTTCCCATACTTCTCCTTCTTTTTATCATCTCAATATTGTTCTTCAAACCCTAATTGCTATTTATTTTTCTAATTTGTACAGAGCAGTTTCCTACCATCATCAATAGTGTAAGCTACTTCATTAATACATTTAAAGGGTCGATTAATTTGTGATTTGGTTATATGATGATATTGTTTTTATACCTCTTCTTCTTAATTTGTTTAATCTCAATGCCTGTTTTTCAAACCCTAATTGCTATTTCTTTTCCTTATTTCTTTGAACCAATTTCTTACCATTAAAAAAGGTAACCTTCCAGTCAATACATTATATAAGTACTATACTTTGTGATTCGGTTAGGTGATGGATTTCATGAATATCGAGTTGATGTGTTTAGTGGCCTAAATTTATTTGTTGTTTGATAAAAGGGCTAAATGTAGTAGCAGGAAAAGAAAGTATTACAGTAGATGCAAAAACATTTTGTTGTTACGAGTAATGATGTATGGTTTGTTTTCAAACTATCTTATGAAAGACAACTGGATTTAGATCGGCTATGATATATTTTGGTTATTCGGAAAAAGCAAAGACTTATTTACAAGATTTAGATACCGTGTGATGAGCAATTAGTATGCTTTTCTTCAGTTTTTATGAGTAAAATATATATTGACTTTACTAGAGTATACACTTTGTCTTGCACACAATTTAGTCATTTACAACTTGGGTCTGCCCCTTTTTGCAGGATATACATTTATGTGCAGGTTTATAAGTCTAGCTACATTTTATATTTAATTTACCTGATGTGTGAATGATATAATTGTATATATGTATGCATGTGTTTGTTATATCTTATATATTGCTTTGTAGTGGACTGTTAATTATTTTCTTTTGGGGAAATGTAAAAGAAATCGAACATGCTGAGACCCTATGGCAGGAGTGGTGTGATTGAAGTTATAGTTTATCGAAAATGGACCAATAATAGCATCCCTCCAAATCCGACAGCTACCAGTTATCGTTGTAAGCTACTAGATAGGGAGGTTAGTCCACCTCCTTTTATTATGAATAGAGATAATAAGTATTTGCATAATGAATTTGAGAATGGATGTCATATTTAGTGTCCTACTTTGTATTCTAACATGTGCCTAACTTTTTAAGAGGACGTTTTTTTCTCCTTACAATTCAATTATTTCCAATACATACTCTTAGATTGATTTCACAATCAAATAGTATAGTTACTATGACATGTCCTACAATATATAATTAAAAATATCGTATACCAGTATGAGTATTTGGATATCTAGATTTATTCGTTATAGACATTAAAATAAAGCAATCCGTTTTAGTAGTTGTTGTTGTATGTAATTATGTAGTTTCTGTTTAGGTGAACATGGATATATCAGACAAAGAATATATTGGTAAGTAATGGAGATCGGTGGTTGTTACAAAGTTATTGTGAACCTGCAAGACGATGGATGATGACAGTTGAAGGAGAATCAACACCGAAATTTGGCAACTTCATGAAGTTCGAGCACAATCATGATGATGGAATTTTTTCTTCTCATTAATTCAGCTTCGATACTTACAACAAGTTGACAACGATGGAACAAGCATATTCTCACAGGTTAGTGTTGAAAAATAATAATAATCCATTACATATGTTATTTTCAATATTTAAGCATAATACTGAATACATGTGTGCAGATTATATGGCATGTTAAAGTTTAGTCGATGAAAGTAAAAGGTCTGGAAATGCAAACAAGAATACGAATGTTTATTGAACTTGAGAATCTAAGGTGAGTATCCTTCTCTTCGTAATACTATCGCACAAAATAAGAACTTTTCGTAAAAGAAAGATCATGGTAAATAAGAACAAAAACTACACTCCAAGCATTTATCATAAGGTGAAAATGTCACACAATTGAAGAACAAGCAGACAACAAGATTTTCTTGAGAACCATTAATGTGAATAACAATTTTAAAACTTTAGGAAGAAAATGAAGAATGATTGATTGTGAGTTTGTGACTATTAGATAGACTTGGTTAACACATTATCCCCTAATATCAATTAGTGAACAACTATGGATAGTAATTTTTCTTAACAACTATGAATAGTAATCACTAGATCACTTTAGTCTTCTTCATCTCTATAAGCTATCCCTCGATATTTTCTTCATATCTCTCCTTTATTTCATCGAAATGTTCTTCGAACCCTAATGGCTGTTTATTTTTCCTATTTCTCTAGGCAAACTTTTACCATCAGAGAAAGTAAGTTTCTCCCCTAATACACTACATATACACTTATATGCAGCTTTTTAAATGTATCCAACCTTTAAATTAACATTTTAGCAACCATGTGAAGGGTATAAATTTATGTCTTTACGCATGTATCTATTATACCTTACATATGGTTTAACAGCGGATGAGTAAATCACTCTCTTTCAGTAGAATGTCAACGAAACTGAACGATTTCAGAACCTGTGGCAGGATTGGTGTGATTGAAGTTATGGTTTATCGAAAATGGATCAATAGCGTGTTGACGGATCCGACACCATCCGATCTATTAGATAGGGAGGTTAGTACATCTCATTTCTATTATAAACTAAGATAATAACTATACACGTAGTGAACTTGAGAATCAAATTTTCTATTTATTGCCTTACTTGGTATATTCTAACACATGCTCTATGTTTTAATGAGACATGTTTGCTCCTTAGATGCCCATATATTCCAATATTATATCAAATACTATAGTTGGTATGGAACATCCTAAATTTAAATCTGAGTATCTTACATGGGTATCAATATTCAACCAATGTGTGTTAGATGTTGTTGATGTTATATGTGCTTATGTATTATAGTGTAGCGTAGTTCATGCGAACAAATTCATGTTGAGTACCTCTCTCCCAGATAATGAAAGATAGCTAAACAACATACATGAACAAACCGGTGATCCACCCGCGCTATGTTGAAAAACCAAAATCAAAGCCAGCCGAATGTGTCTACAACACCATCAGGTGAAAAATAACCAGTGGAACCACATTAACTGCCCACACCTTTAACTTACTCATTGAAATGGATCCAAACGCAAACACCTAAGACTAACTACCTAGGGTAAAAAAAAATAAAAATGTTTTACTTATTTTCTTTTATTATGAAACGTGTCCAACTAATTTGTTTATATCTTGACAGGTACCATCTTTTGATGCCTTGATCAGATGACCAATTTCATGTAGCAGCTTTACGTTAACCTATATGATGCACATAAACTTTGTCGGTAGTTTGGATAGAATGTGTTTATAGTACTGTGTTTTGATGTAGTTTAGGCTCTAACGTACTGTAGTTAATGGGTCGTTGTGATTTCAATCATCAGGTGGATTAGAAGTCCAGTGTCTATTGTGGTCGAAACATATGTATAGCTTATGAAACTGATCTGTGAAGCCGGCCAATGGGTTACAACCATATTTTGTCCTCCTATCCAAATCCTATAGAAGGAATTTGGGACAGGCAATGGTTCTGTATGTTTATTATATCTGTTCACTTAAATCTGATCAGGATTTTGCTTTCGTATCGTCTTCATATATCTATATATTTATATTTATGTAGCATCATGTTGTTCTTATAATAAACAGTTAGATGTGATCAACTAGATTTTATAACTTAAGATCCATCATGTCTATACATAGTCATGAAAATCTTTGCATAGTAAATTACGTAGTATCTGTTGTACTTAAGTCTGAATAGACTACCAAATAAACTACCCATGTACAATCGATGCCTCTGCGTTACCTTCCAATTGGCAAATTTAGCGGGTTGAATTGGCAAATTTAGCGGGTTGAATTAAGTTCCATAACGGGCCAAAATAGGCTGTTTTAAAATCCTGTCAAAACGAATCCGGAAAATTCTTAAAACTATGTCTTCTATTTCCTGTTTCCAATTTAAATTTCTTATGTTATGTAATTCTGAAAACGATATTCAAGTTCTAAAATTTTGGACAAATTAAAAATAGTAGAAAGTACACTCTCTTCTGAATAAAAGTAAAACTACAACATTATAATACATGAACCAAATAGTTTGGAGGAAAATAATTATTAGAAGAACAATCTTTCCCATTCATTGTCGAAGAACTTCCTACAATCATGTAGTGTGTAAATGTTAAATTTTGTTCCTATTTTAGAGGATACCTGTCATGACTAAGTACAATATAAATATATGTATGAACTGCACATACAAATGAAACATGTTTTCTTATGCATTTGATGTTAATATTTGAAAATACCGTCGCAACGCACGGGCATGATTAACTCTTGTTATATTCAATTTGCATGAGCTATTTGATATAAGTAAATATGTGGTCAGATACGTGGCATTGTTATACTATTGTGGTGCATGATCTATTGATCTTATGTGATACAGTATTAATAATTAACTAGAAAGAACTAAAGTACTGAACTTGATAATTTGATGGACCTTTGTACGTTAGACACTAAGCTACCGGTAATATTTATATTTGTTACGCATTTGCCTATTAGAGCATCTCCAATGTTAGCACTAAAGTTTCACACTAAGATAGTGCAAAAAAAAAAAATTTATTTTAGAATATACTCGCACTAAATAAATTTCACTCCAATGTATACACTATATTTTTGCACTAAATGTACTTTTTAACAATAAATGAATAGTGTTTAATGCAAAGGATAGTAAAGGAACAGTGTATAATTTTTCATTTTATATAAATTAATTTTCATTATTTGTATTAAATAATAAAGGAATAGTGTTTAATGCAATGGATAGTGTTGCACTATATTTAGTGCATTTTGATTCATATTTAGTGTTGCACTATAATAGTGCTAAGGTTTAGTGTCAACATTAGAGAGCTTTTTATCAACACTTTGCACTATTTTAGTGCAAAAAGTACATTTGGGACTAACATTGGAGATGCTCTAAAGATACAAAGATTGATTTGCAAATAGTGCTAGATAAATGAATAGTAATGATACTATACATAATACTTGCTTAATCCATCCATCCATCCATCCATCTAACAATATATACGATGTTGGAATTAAAATCCATGAGATCTTGTTGATTTTACTTGATGACGTTTTATTACTTTATGACTTTATTAATGATGATTTCATTTAAACGGGCTAATGATGATAGAATACATGAAGATGATCGGTTTTAGTGCATATTTCATATCATGGTTTTTTTTTCCTGGAATTTTGTATGCTTAATGTACACATTAGTGTGTGAATTATGAATATGTATGTATCAACTATACATGTATTATATTAGAATATAATTCTTTGGTCAATTATACATGTAAACGTGATCATGCTTGTGTATACTTTTGTAATGTAACACACTTATTAGAAAAATCTATAAACTATATATAGACTCTCTTAAATATGTTAATATATTTAAGTAAATGTGATAATATAGATACCATTGAAGATCATGATTTGTATAGATAATAGTACATTGAAAAGGATGTTAATTAGGTGAAGTTTTGATTTCTCATCGTAACTGCCTGAGAAAATGCATTATAAGTAAATTGCATGAAATGGATAAGCATACTATATGTAATATTCATATATATGTTGTTGTTATGGAGGTGATAGTTTGTTGTGCTTTGGACAAGATAAATGTGTCATATGCCTATCGATTATTGTTAGGATATCGGTTATACGAAAATCTTATTTGATTTAAGTTTTGTTATTGCATCCTGCACGAGATTTGGATGATCTATATATATTATGGTATTTTATTCATGATAATATGTGACCTTGTGATAGGAATAGTAAGAACTATGTCATGTACATGTTTGATTTTAGACATGAAAATAGAGGACTTGATTAAAGATGATTTTGCTTTCACATATGCATAATTTAATTATTAATTTGTCATAATGATATATATAGTGGAATGATCCAGAGGGAAGTGCATTTTTTGAGGGAAGGGGGACGTTAATATTCATCAAGAAGCATATTACATTCACCCATACAAATCTCGAGAAAAGCAAAATTAAATTTAGTAAATGTTAATCAGAATCGATGCTATGAATGTTAAGCTTCCTTGATAAATACTTTTTGTAAGTTATAACATTGATTTATGAATATTAGATCCAAATCCGTTAATATGCATTACGGTGAATATTAGTTAATATGCATTGTGATGAATATTAACAATAATTTTTTTTTCAAATAATGTGAAGTTTTAATATGCATTGTGATGCATATTAGTTTTTTTTTATGCATATTAGTTAATATTCATCACAGTGAATATTCACAATTTATTAAATAAATATTCATCAACTAATGTTATGACTTAAAAATGAAATTCATTCATTAAAATATTCTTTATAACATCGATTTTTATTACTATTTACAGGTAAAAATAATTTTTTGTTGACATTTTGATTGATAATTGTAATATGCTTCTTGATGAATACTAACGCTTCCTCCTTTCCCTCAAAAAGGCACTTTCCTTTTGATCACTACCTGATATATATATATATATATATATATATATATATATATATATATATATATATATATATATATATTATGAGCACATGTACTTTAAGTTGAGTTTAACTTGACCATAGAATTACTTATCACTTTATTTGATTTATGTGATAGTTATTTGTTGTGCTATATGATTTATTTGATAATTTTATATGGTGTCAAGTTATATATACATATCACTTACTCTAAGAAATATATTTTAAGTGATGATGATAATAATGCATGCATCGGGGAGAGAATAGCATAAAGTAATGATGCATGCAATCTTATAAATTATATATAAGAAACGCCACATGGGTCATCAAATTATCAATTAACCAATTAAATTCTTTAATTCTATCCAATTAGCTAAAATTTAAATATCATATATAAATTATCAAATTTATGATGTTATAAATAATATAATAATAGTTAAATATAGGATTAGAGTTATTTAACTATATTTAGGATTCCTATAATAATATACTAATAATTAAATATAGGATGAGAGCTATTTAAATATATTTAGGATTTCTATTTTGTTCTTAACAATAAACGCATATAAATTATTATTTTATTTTTCCCCTTTTCATTTATATCGTTATTTTTAGTCACCAAATTAATCAATGAGAATAAAACATTCAATACTAAAAACCTACTAATTTTACCTTACATAACCCGTGTGTATACACGGGTTTAAAGGTTAGTAACATTATATAGATAAGTGCAATTGAAGCACTTGTGATCGTAAATTTGTCGTTATATGAACCTCAATTCTTATATAAATTGACGTGACCTCAATTCAAAGTAATTAGTTCCTACCATTTGCATATTATGTCTTATGATTTTCAAACTACTTAATCGAAATATTAGTAGAAATCTAGCTAGCTATACCAATGAATACAATTAAGAAAACTAACCACACAAACGATTTAAACAACATCCAGGATTCCATTGAACGTGTATAGGCCATGTTTTCTTTTTATATGGAGATTTTAGACAGAGCTCGCATATCTCTCTTAATAAGATTATTATGTCAAGAAGATACAAAATATAAAATAATGTAGTAGTCCAATAATAATAGAAAAATAAACTGCATTTAAGATACCGCTGCTCTACCGGACCGTCCCTCAATTACTTTTACTATTTACCACCCATCTTTTCTTTTGACTTCACAGTAAAACTTTGACTTTTGTCCGTCTTTTTCCCCTATTATCAGCAAAATTGATCAATTGATTTCAATGATAATCTATTTCAAAAAAAAAAAATTCAGTGATAATAATTTCCAATTTCAATTGGATTCTACAGTTTACATTACACATCAATTTTACTATAAACCCTAAAAATTGAACAAATTCCGGCGATGAGAAATCCTTCAATAATTTAATGTTTATTGTATCCTTCATATATATTTGTTACTTAAGTAGATTATAAAATGTTAAAATGGTAAATCTCATCCAAAGATTTTAGTATAGGTATAAAACAATTCTACTATTTTATATAAAAAGTTTAATAATTGTGTATCAAATAATAATAATAATATTTATATTGATAAAAATGATTATGGAGAAATCTTTCTTCCTACAACAAATTGTACGAAGTGTAATTTTAAGGGGTTAGTTATGGTAATCTTAAATAGGTGCAAGGTAACAAATGTAAAATTCCAATTTAATTATCCAAACAGCCTTAGTTCATTAGATTTTAACGGATTAATGTGTGGTGTCTTAGGTGATACTAGTTGTGTAATGACATGATATTCGAATTTTGAGTTTGGATCATCAAATAAAATTTTGTCTTCCAATCATCATCATCAAGTTTTATACATTTTCCTGATTTCTTTTCCTGTACATTATAATAAAACACCTGATACCATCATCATAATCATAATCATCATCGTCATTCCTATACTTTTATTGATCATTCTCTTCTTGATTACTTCTCGTATATCAACTTCCAAAATATACTTTTTTATAATTCTTGATTCTTATCATAAACATCACCATCAACCCCTTGATCGGGCCTTCATTTGTGATCAACTTCCATATACAATGCTGAGGAAAGCGCTAAGTGTTTGGGAACACAAAGAAGAATTTATCACCTAGATACAAAACCATCAAACTGTTATTGTTTCCGGTGACACGGGTAGTGGGAAATCTACAGGGTCGTCTTTGAGGTGGGCAAGGTGGTCGACCACCCACGACCTCTAAATTTCGAGGGCCTTCAATTTTTTTCAAAGTAATATGATATGTGTAATATATATGATGATTACATAAGAGATTGATCTTTGTTAGTAAGTAGTAACTTGATTTAGACTAAATATATATATTTAAACAAATATATAGGTCAAGTGAATGGTCCAAAATTGAAATCTTATATTGACGTCTTAGAGTTTGACTAAAATAATTAATAACTAACAATTGAGATATAAAAGAATATAAGTATCAAATAAATGGATATGTATCAAAGAAATAAATAAATTATTTGAAAATTGGATCGTTGATAATAATTTCATCGAACATGTATCTTACTTGATATCTAGTTATGGGGTATTAGGATGCAAGATGTAGAATAGATTTGTCATGATGATCATGAGATGTATCCGTGTTAAACTATTACTAGACCCTGATATTACTTATATTAGTGTATATACAAGATATATATCGTCTATTAAATTAAACCTCATTTATTAAATTAAAATCTCTTTTTTATTCTCCTAAATAAAAATAGGATGAGGTTGAGAAGGTATCATGAAGGAGGAGAAAAATTTCCAAAGTTTCATTTTTACCGCTCCACCTTTTTAATATTGTACACTACTCCCTCTTACTTTCTTCCTCCCCACCCCCTCCACCACCCACTACCACCCACTATTAGCTGCTGCCACCCGCTGCCACCAGCCATCGCCACCCACTGCTGTCGGTCATCGGAATTTTTTTTTTAAAAATTCTAATCTTTTTTTAATTTTTTCCCCATTTTTTACATATTATCACTTTGTATTGCATTTTATTAGAATTATACTGCCTTTTATTATTTATATTGCATTTTGTATATATGCTTAGTAGATATTGTTTGGTTTTTACTGCATTTTTGTATTTTACACATTATTCTTTTGATGTTTTTATTGCATCTTATTTATACACCTCGATCTAATATAAATTGTTTGTTTTCTACTACATTTTAAGTTATACATAATATATTTTTTACTGCATTTTGTTAAAATTACACTGCATTGATTATTATTACTGCATGTTGCATATATTTTATATATTACATATTGTTTATTTTTACTGCATTTTATATTATACATATGATCCATTTTTACTGCATTTTGTATGAAAGTATAATGCGTACTACTGTTGTTAGTGCATTTTGCATATATTTAATTAGTAAACATTGTTCGCTTTTTACTGTATTTTGTTATTTTTAATGCATTTTTCATATATTTCATTTATTATATATTGTTTGTTATTCACTGCATTTTGTATTATACATATTATCGATTTGTACTGCATTTTGTATTAAAGTATACTAAATATTGTTGTTTTTACTGCATTTTGCATATACTTCATTTAGGACATATTCTTCTTTTTACTGCATTTAATATTATATATATTATACATTTATAAGGTATTTTGTTGACGTCGGGTATAGAAGATGCGGTAAAATATATAAAAGTTTTAGTTAATTAATAATAATATACAAAATGCAGTGAAATAAACGTATAGTTTTATTCAAAACGCAGTAAAAAAATGCTTTTTTTATCAAAAATGTAGTAGGAAAAGGAATACTATATATAATAAAAAATGTATGAAAAAAAATTCCGGCGACCGACAATGGCTGGCGGCAGCCAGGTGGTGGCAGTAGGTGGTGGGGGTGGGGGTGGTGGTTGGTGGGGTTGAAGGAAGAAGAAGGTACGAGGGGAAGAAAATAAAGTGGAGGGGTTAAAATATGAAAATCTAAATAGTAGAAGGGTGTGAGGTGAAATTCAATGTTATGTTTTTTTTTTTTTTTAATTAATACTCTTCTTTTTGAAAGTAATTACAAAATTGAAATCCTTTATAACCATTGATCCAACCCAAAAGATCATCTAATCGCCATTAATAAATCTTCTCACCCTTCTTCTCAAATGACCCCTTCCCCTAGGATCACCAATCATAAAAATAAATGTTTTGTATGATATAATATGATAAAGAAAAGCTCAAGGAAATACAACAATTTTTGTAAGTATGAAAGAACTAATGAAAATGCTCAACATATACAAAACATGTATAAATCCTATTTACCCCCAACATCAATTATCTCACAAATGGCAAATCGAAAAATTATAAAAATTGCACCATAAAATTTATAGTTTTCTCCTCTTCGATTTGCCGTCTCTCAAGACATACTTTCAACCATTTTTTTTTTCATTTTTTTTGTAGGTTTTATAAATTATTAACATATGTGCAAGTGCTTAAACGACAAATCGAAAAATTATAAAAATTACACCATAAAATTCATAGTTTTCTCCTCTTCGCTTTGCCGTCCCTTACTTTCAACTATTTTTTTTCTTCGTTTTTTTGGTAGGTTTTATAAATTATTAACATATATATTAGTGCTTGGTTGCACATGTAATTTAGGGTTCGGGTTTAAGGGTTAGGGTTTAATTAGGAGGGGTTAGGGTTTAGTAGGGTTGTTAACTGCAGAACAACAACGGCATTGGAAGGATGTATTGGTGGTGGAAGTGAAGAGAACTTGTCACATAGCATTGCCATTGATGGTCGTTACGGTTTCACAAAATCTATTAAGAGTCGCGTCCATATCAATGGTTGGTCACCTTGGCGAACTTGAACTCGCTGGCACCGCAGTTGCTACCTCGCTCACTAATGTCACCGGCTTCAGCCTCCTTGCAATGTCCTATCTCTTTCTACTTTAGTTTATTTATTTATTTACTTCTGTCGGCAGGGGCGGATACAAAGCATTAGAAGGGGGGTTCCTGGCCTCCCCAATGAATATGGGCTTATTAACAAAATTTTATGTAATCACTTAAGTATATTAGGCCCAAATGTTATTAGCCCCCCCTTAAAATAGTCCAAATGTATGTAAAATTATTGAACTGGCCCATTTTTATACATTTGAAACATTTTTTTTTTTAATATATATATTTTAAAAAACACTAAATTATGTTTTATATTATGTTATTCTGTTAAAACATTTTAAGGTAAGAAGTTTTGCCCCCTACGCCGTAAATTTCTGGATCCGCCACTGTTGTGTCCCAAACATTAGAGATGAAGATGATATTAACCATATGGATGAAGGAATGTTACACCTTCCTATAAGGTGACACGGGTAGTGGGAAATCTACAGGGTCGTCTTTGAGGTGGGCAAGGTGGTCGACCACCCACGACCTCTAAATTTCGAGGGCCTTCAATTTTTTTCAAAGTAATATGATATGTGTAATATATATGATGATTACATAAGAGATTGATCTTTGTTAGTAAGTAGTAACTTGATTTAGACTAAATATATATATTTAAACAAATATATAGGTCAAGTGAATGGTCCAAAATTGAAATCTTATATTGACGTCTTAGAGTTTGACTAAAATAATTAATAACTAACAATTGAGATATAAAAGAATATAAGTATCAAATAAATGGATATGTATCAAAGAAATAAATAAATTATTTGAAAATTGGATCGTTGATAATAATTTCATCGAACATGTATCTTACTTGATATCTAGTTATGGGGTATTAGGATGCAAGATGTAGAATAGATTTGTCATGATGATCATGAGATGTATCCGTGTTAAACTATTACTAGACCCTGATATTACTTATATTAGTGTATATACAAGATATATATCGTCTATTAAATTAAACCTCATTTATTAAATTAAAATCTCTTTTTTATTCTCCTAAATAAAAATAGGATGAGGTTGAGAAGGTATCATGAAGGAGGAGAAAAATTTCCAAAGTTTCATTTTTACCGCTCCACCTTTTTAATATTGTACACTACTCCCTCTTACTTTCTTCCTCCCCACCCCCTCCACCACCCACTACCACCCACTATTAGCTGCTGCCACCCGCTGCCACCAGCCATCGCCACCCACTGCTGTCGGTCATCGGAATTTTTTTTTTAAAAATTCTAATCTTTTTTTAATTTTTTCCCCATTTTTTACATATTATCACTTTGTATTGCATTTTATTAGAATTATACTGCCTTTTATTATTTATATTGCATTTTGTATATATGCTTAGTAGATATTGTTTGGTTTTTACTGCATTTTTGTATTTTACACATTATTCTTTTGATGTTTTTATTGCATCTTATTTATACACCTCGATCTAATATAAATTGTTTGTTTTCTACTACATTTTAAGTTATACATAATATATTTTTTACTGCATTTTGTTAAAATTACACTGCATTGATTATTATTACTGCATGTTGCATATATTTTATATATTACATATTGTTTATTTTTACTGCATTTTATATTATACATATGATCCATTTTTACTGCATTTTGTATGAAAGTATAATGCGTACTACTGTTGTTAGTGCATTTTGCATATATTTAATTAGTAAACATTGTTCGCTTTTTACTGTATTTTGTTATTTTTAATGCATTTTTCATATATTTCATTTATTATATATTGTTTGTTATTCACTGCATTTTGTATTATACATATTATCGATTTGTACTGCATTTTGTATTAAAGTATACTAAATATTGTTGTTTTTACTGCATTTTGCATATACTTCATTTAGGACATATTCTTCTTTTTACTGCATTTAATATTATATATATTATACATTTATAAGGTATTTTGTTGACGTCGGGTATAGAAGATGCGGTAAAATATATAAAAGTTTTAGTTAATTAATAATAATATACAAAATGCAGTGAAATAAACGTATAGTTTTATTCAAAATGCAGTAAAAAAATGCTTTTTTTATCAAAAATGTAGTAGGAAAAGGAATACTATATATAATAAAAAATGTATGAAAAAAAATTCCGGCGACCGACAATGGCTGGCGGCAGCCAGGTGGTGGCAGTAGGTGGTGGGGGTGGGGGTGGTGGTTGGTGGGGTTGAAGGAAGAAGAAGGTATGAGGGGAAGAAAATAAAGTGGAGGGGTTAAAATATGAAAATCTAAATAGTAGAAGGGTGTGAGGTGAAATTCAATGTTATGTTTTTTTTTTTTTTTTTAATTAATACTCTTCTTTTTGAAAGTAATTACAAAATTGAAATCCTTTATAACCATTGATCCAACCCAAAAGATCATCTAATCGCCATTAATAAATCTTCTCACCCTTCTTCTCAAATGACCCCTTCCCCTAGGATCACCAATCATAAAAATAAATGTTTTGTATGATATAATATGATAAAGAAAAGCTCAAGGAAATACAACAATTTTTGTAAGTATGAAAGAACTAATGAAAATGCTCAACATATACAAAACATGTATAAATCCTATTTACCCCCAACATCAATTATCTCACAAATGGCAAATCGAAAAATTATAAAAATTGCACCATAAAATTTATAGTTTTCTCCTCTTCGATTTGCCGTCCCTCAAGACATACTTTCAACCATTTTTTTTTTTCATTTTTTTTGTAGGTTTTATAAATTATTAACATATGTGCAAGTGCTTAAACGACAAATCGAAAAATTATAAAAATTACACCATAAAATTCATAGTTTTCTCCTCTTCGCTTTGCCGTCCCTTACTTTCAACTATTTTTTTTCTTCGTTTTTTTGGTAGGTTTTATAAATTATTAACATATATATTAGTGCTTGGTTGCACATGTAATTTAGGGTTCGGGTTTAAGGGTTAGGGTTTAATTAGGAGGGGTTAGGGTTTAGTAGGGTTGTTAACTGCAGAACAACAACGGCATTGGAAGGATGTATTGGTGGTGGAAGTGAAGAGAACTTGTCACATAGCATTGCCATTGATGGTCGTTACGGTTTCACAAAATCTATTAAGAGTCGCGTCCATATCAATGGTTGGTCACCTTGGCGAACTTGAACTCGCTGGCACCGCAGTTGCTACCTCGCTCACTAATGTCACCGGCTTCAGCCTCCTTGTAATGTCCTATCTCTTTCTACTTTAGTTTATTTATTTATTTACTTCTGTCGGCAGGGGCGGATACAAAGCATTAGAAGGGGGGTTCCTGGCCTCCCCAATGAATATGGGCTTATTAACAAAATTTTATGTAATCACTTAAGTATATTAGGCCCAAATGTTATTAGCCCCCCCTTAAAATAGTCCAAATGTATGTAAAATTATTGAACTGGCCCATTTTTATACAATTGAAACATTTTTTTTTTTAATATATATATTTTAAAAAACACTAAATTATGTTTTATATTATGTTATTCTGTTAAAACATTTTAAGGTAAGAAGTTTTGCCCCCTACGCCGTAAATTTCTGGATCCGCCACTGTTGTGTCCCAAACATTAGAGATGAAGATGATATTAACCATATGGATGAAGGAATGTTACACCTTCCTATAAGGGTGAGCCTGAGGATTTAGTGTGCAGGCCGTCTGGTGAATTTTAGTGGCCCTGTATGTATTTCGACTAAAATATATATGTATGTATGATTAAGTAATATATGAAGATGAGAACTTTAATATGTTTTTGCTATTAGATTTCAGATGTGAATTCAGTTAGCAGTGTATTTCTACTGGACCTTTAGTAAGTATTAGATTAGATTAGATGCGTTTATTGTTTAAAAATGTTTAATTTTTGCACTTCTTACTATTCCTTTTCTGTGTACCCATCTATCAAAAATGTGTATTGAACTTTAGACTTTTTACCATTATAGTTTACGATTAATCCGACACATACTTTGAAATATAAATTTGAATCAAATACACACTATCAACATGTGCCAATCGTTTGTACTAAATCATTCTTTCAAATTTGAAACGACTGGGAATTGACAGTTTGGAATGGCGAGCGCATTGGAAACTTTAAGCAGGACAGTATAAAAAGGTCGGTACATACACGTATGGTGCTATTTTTTCACTACTTTTGGTATGCTTCCCAATTTCCATTTTGTGGATCTATATCGACAAACTCCTAATCCTTCTCGGCCAAGACCCTTTAATTTCAGCTGAAGCACGTAAACTCTCAGTCTGGGTCATCCCTACCCTTTTCCCATACGCCATCCTACAACTAATTATCCGATACCTATTGTCACAAAGTCTCATACTTCCTATGTTGTGGAGCTCCATTACTGTACTTTTGCTCCATGTACCCATATGTTGGGCTCTAGTGTTCAAACTTGGCTTCGGGACAGCAGGAGCAGCTTTAGCAATTGGAATCTCGTATACTTTTAACGTGTTCTTTCTTGGGGTTTACTTGAATTACTCTAAATCATGTGAAAGAATACGTCTCACGTTTTCTGGAGATGTCTTTACAAGCATCAAGGAGTTCTTCCAATTTGCCTTCCCATCTGCTGTCATGATTTGGTAATAAAAGTCTTAAATTACCTTTGAAATTTGTATTACATGTACACGCAACACATGCTTAGTATTTTCATTTTGGTTGTATAGTCTTGAATGGTGGTCATACGAGATCGTTGTTTTGCTATCTGGGCTCCTGCCTAATCAGCAGTTAGAGACTTCGGTGCTCTCGATATGGTAATCTTAATTCTAGCAAATTTATGAGACTGATTAATATAAAAATTTTAACATCTGGGACTGATCATCTTCTGCAACAGTCTAACTGTTGGTGCCTTGCACTACTACATACCTTACTCATTTTCGGGGCTGCAGTAAGGTTTGCTCTCTAACTCGTTTGATGTTTTGCCAGAAGATAATTAACTGAGTGTCAGAGAGACGGCAGTCACAAAAATGCCGATTTGCAGCACGCATATATCCAATGAATTAGGAGCTGGGAATCCTCACGCTGCAAAAACGGCTCTACTGGCTGCATCAGCTCTAGGAGCAGTGGAAGTGATCATAGCCATCACCACTCTTTTCTGTTCTCGTTCTGTTTTTGGATACGCGTTTGGTAACAAAAAGGAACTAGTTGACTATGTAAGACATCAGCCCACTACTTTGTTTCACCTTGTTTGCAGATGCAATACAAGCAATTCTGTCAGGTTTTCTATTTAAAGCTTGGTGTAATATATGTATATGGGAATGTAAAAAGTTAATAGAATTGTTTGTCCATACAGGAGTTGCGAGAGGAAGTGGGTGGCAACATATCAGTGCTTACATTAATCTCGGGTCATATTATCTCGTCGGGATCCCTATGGCTCTAGTACTGGGGTTTTTGTTAGACCTAAAAGGGGAAGGATTGTGGAGTGGACTAGTTACCGGATCAATCGTGCAATGCATGGTGCTTACTCTTGTAACATGTTCCACGAATCGGGAAAAACAGGTTCTTTATTTGACATGCAAATTTACTGTTCATGTTAGACTTTGTTAGTCTAACAACTGATCATTTTGTGGGTATCACAGGCAACAAAGGCAAGAGAACGGGTATCCGTGGGGTGAGGAGTGATATTTTAACAAATGCAGGACATCAAGCATATACACGAACTATCGGGACTTCTCTACTAACCAGAAATGAGTGCTATTACTCGCATGTTTGAAACAGAATGTACATGAGACAGCATTGACACCTGTTTAAAGGATGCTAAATGGTGATATTTTGTGTGGAAATTTAGTGTATTCATTTTAAACTAAGATGAGTTTTCGTAGTCTTAATATTGTGTATGCATGAATTACACTTTTGTTTCCATAACACGTAAACACGGTAACTTAAAGTAATATAAACAACTTTACCTAGCGTTACTGAGTTTCAGTTAATCCAACCTCTTCACATTAAAGATCTAACGCATAGTAAACATTAACAACAAAGATCTAAAGATAACCAATTACAGGAATCTTTGTTTCATCAAACATATTTGATATCAACTTCATACATAATTCACCTAGCTCGTTTTGGCCCAAGCGGAAACGAAACTCATTGAGGGGTAGTTTGTGGCAAGTCAATCCTCTGTTCTTGGGATGAATTCGTTTTAGAATCACTAGCTTCTTCCTCTTCCTCTGTTTCTTCTACAGCTTCATTTGTTCGCTTCTTTGAGATCACAAACTGATAATTTGGACTGATTAAGGTGTCTGCCTCTGGGGGCAACGCCATCCCTGGTGTAGTTATCGCCTTAGGCAATGGAATTTTGTTTCTGCTCCTTGCCAGTTCTAGTAGGACCTTTAAAATATAAATCATGTCACAATGAAATATCAACAGAATAAATACTTGTTTAAGGGGGTGTTTGGGATTGCTTATATACAAGTGCTCATCTGCTTAAAGAATATGCAGCTGGTGCTATCATGCTTTTTTCAAGTACTTATTTCTTCTTGAAGCAATCCTCTCAAGGGTGTTTGGATTTGCTTATCTACTGACAAAATAAGCAGATAAGCACTTAAATAAGCAATTCCAAATACCCCCAAAGATTTAGTGGACTAATATACCTCTCGAGGAGGGGGTTGGGAGAATCTGAAATTGACTTTCGACTGAATAGCGAGTTTGACATCATCCGAGTCAATAGTTGACTTTCCAGCATGCTCTGAGTAAACCTGTGCATTTGTCAGCACATCCACAGCATACCGGTACCATAGTTCTAGAAACTGGTGAACAACACGAGGTTCGTAGCTTTCAACCCCCATTGATTTCAGCAACTGCTTAACAATTTTGGCATCCCTAGGCAGATCCTCCTCTCCATCAGCCATTCTTCACACCTGATGATATGTGACATTTAATCCAAAAATTAATATTTTTTATTGTACTCATTTTCTATGGTTCTAATAACAGAATTCCTGCGGGAACAGAAGGTCTAAAACATATAGCAATTTGTGGTCTGAATTAACATTTCTGGCATATTTATAAACACTAGATGATGATTGGAAAGTAAGCAGAAGTGGTATATTTTAAAAAAAGTATAGAAAGACTGTTAGGTAAAAGAAAATACAAGGGTGCCAACAATGTGATCTGGTTCAGTTGACTCCATGAACTAACAGTCACCAATTCCACTTTTTTGGAGCTGAACCAAACAGAACTAGTATATGAATATATTTATAAGGAAATATGATTACACACATCTACAAGATGTTAAAGGGCAAATACTTTATTTTAGTTCATTTAGAAGAAACACGGTCCATGGAGTGAACTACCTGCCACCACTTCCACTATCTTGAAGTTGAACCAAACAGCCTAGGATATCAAACTTACTGATTCAGTCCAATTTAACTATGCGGTTAATATAAAAAACTTAAATCTACCAAATTTTAAACCTTGTTAGAATCTAACGAACAAACGGTTACCATACCTAACTTCAACTTTCATTTGTTACAAAATTATATAGCATTTAGTTTGGATGCAATATAATGTACCTAATTATTTTTTGTGTTGTAAAATTTGTCTACTGTTTTGTTTTAGCTTTAGTTCAGAGAATTTGGCCAATTACTGTGTTGTAAAATTTAATCTCATATGGCAGTATGTAAATTTTTTTAAACTCTAATATAATTTAAGTATGGATATATACACAATATTCACATGAATTAATGCATGCATACTTTTGGAAGGTTTGCTAGTATAAAATAATAAAATAAAATTTAAAAAATATAAGATACGCCGAATTAACAAACCGATATATATCAAGGATTTCTTAGGAGTTAGGATAACCCTTTGTATTTTTATTTATAAAAGCTTATTATAGTTATAATAATAATTATTATTATTATATAATAATAATTAGTTTCCACGTTTAAATAGTCCAGTCGAATATTAATACTTCCTTGCATATCAACGTACACAATCGGGAGATAGTCGATATAATTCAATTGTCTCCGATTAAAAA